>UELU01139880.1:0-31801 GCA_900490025.1 Megastigmus dorsalis | reverse complement strand
AGCTTCCAATTCATTTCAGTTATCGGATTCATTTAAAATAAAAACTTGTATTTAAAAAATCAATTATATTACTGGTTTATAGTAATTTAGATGACTTTTAAGTATGCGCGATACATTTTTCCGCCTTCGAAACCTTTTATTTACTGAGTTTCACACTCACATTTATGCGGTGCATCTTAAGCTTTTCGGTAAGATTTACAGAAAAATCATGTCAAATCGACACTAGAAATTTGAAACATTATTTTTGATATTTTGTAAATGATTGTAAATTATACTTTCAGTTTCTATATGAAGATTTTTATTTAAATTTTATTAAAATAATGAATAATGAGTGATTTAGTAAAACTATATTTTAATAGAAGAATAAATAATCTTAGCACACGATAACCAGGGGGGGGGGGCACAGGAACTGACACACTTACCCTAATTAAGTAATTGTTTAAAAATGCGGAAAAAAAGAAAAACCACTTTTTTGTAATTTCCTGAGCCTCGCGACAAGCATAACACATGTATGCATTGTCGTGTAAGTATCGCGAGGCCCGGGAGAGAACTAAAGTGGAAGTATTTCAATTCGCACGATAATACTATAAATTGGAAAGTAAAATATTATGAAGTGTGTATACGGCAATTTTCTAGGAGAGGAGGAAGGGGAACTTAATGCACAGAGTTTTTTGCCTGAAGAGGGTGGTATATGTATACTAGGTTACCAAAACGTCGCAACAAGAATTAATAAAAGTTGTAGTTTTTATCGATTTGTTCTTGTTTAACATCAATTAACTTTAATCAATAAGTTGATTTAAATATTCAGTTATACTGACGAGAAGTATTTTTTGTGCACTCTACCGAATTTGTGCTTCAAGACATGTAACTATCACAGTATTTGAAAAAGCTCTAAAAATTAATATTCATATAAAAATGAATAAAATTCACATCATTTCATCGTTATTCATCTACATTACACTTTTATTTAATAATGTTCAATGTAGTAAATGGATTGATATTCTCTCCGAAAAAATTTTTAAAGATTTAAAGCCCTACCAAGTAATATTTTTCATTGACAAAACTACTGAAATATATGTAAATAACTCAAATTTAATCTTGAACAAATTGATCCAAAAAATACCAAGTATTACGTTTAATATGGATGTATCTCTACCAAGCAACGATTACCAACTTCTTACTCCACAAGTGTTCTTAAATCCCAGGCATGTTTCTTTAAATATCATATTTGACAAAAGTGACTACAAGTATACCAAATCATTAATTGATTTATTAAAACAACGTACAGATTGTAACATGCGACCACAATGTTTGGTTATTTCTTTCAGAGCAAATACGATATTGCTAAATAATATAGAGTCGGTACTTAAATATGCTTGGACAAAAAGATTTCTGGACTTTTCCATATTAACCGTAGATCCAGACGAAAAAAGCTTCAAATACAACGCACAAGTTTTCAGTTATAACCCCTTCTACCAAAGGATTAGCAAAGAGATCGTCAGTTCACGTATTCAATTATTTCCTTGTAAACTACAAAACGTCAATGGATATCCTATACCATTACTTTATGTTCATCTGCCTCCGTTCCAAGAAGTAACAACATACAAAAACAAAACGGTCAAAGTAAGTGGACTCCACTTCCCTCTGATCGAATTTATGCTAGAAGCAATGAACTTCAGTTGTAACTTCACTTTTAAAATTGAATTCCGGGAATCGGATATTAGTAAGAAATTGAGAAATGGCGAGATAAGTATATGGCTGTTGCCAGCACCCATCCTAGTGTTGAATTCTAAAAATCTCTTTATCGAAATTGAGTACCTCTCGGAAGACCTTGTTGCTCTTGTTCCTGAAGTGTTAACTGTTAAATTTGATTCTTATTACGAAATTATATTAATATTTTTTGTCATTTTTCTTACGATTGTTTTAGTTATTCTTGTATTAGATCATTTTAGAGAAGACCGAGAGAGATGGCAGACTGTTGACATCGTTAAACTACTCATGGGAATACCCGTAAAGTTGAACTTTAAAACTGCAGCTAACAGAATAATTTGCACAAGTATCGTTGTCATATCAATGTTTTATAGTAGCGACTATTACTCGAGCTTTTTGGGTACTAGTCTTACGCGCAGTGTTTTACCCCTCAACAACTTTGAAAACTTGCTGAGTAGTCATCTTCCCATCATTGTCAATGAAATTAATTATGAAAGTATCTTTCAAGACGCATCGAATGAACAATTAAAAAGGCTGAAATCTAATGTGCAGATTTATCCAGCATCAAACTACACATGTCCCAAAATGTATGGCGATGAATACGTAATTTGCGTCATCAGTCGTTGGTCCATAGATCACAAAATTAACAATGAAGACAAAAACGCTGAAGAAGTCGATACCAACATTGCAAAATTCATATTTCGTCGCATGAGAACTGGTTTAGCACTTGAATCAGGTTCACCCTATGCTGAAAAATTTACTGAAATTCTTAGGCGGATGCATGAATCTGGAATAGGCAACAAATGGACCATTAACCGAATTGTTATGGAAAAGAAACGCAATTACCTGAAGAAAATTCAATTAGTTAACAAGTTTTATAGTAAAAAATTAATATTTATTCTGAGTGCTGGCTATTTTGTTGCGACTGTTGTATTTTTGGTGGAGCAAATAACAGTAAAATTTTTCATAAAAAAGGTATTGCGGAAGAAATGGAGTCTGAAACAACTACTTAGATAATTTTGAGAAGTATATTAAAAACTGCAAAACTTGGATTTAAGAAATGCTTCATTTATTATAACTGTATATGAAAATTGACTTTTATCAATCATAGTGCGTGGGTGTGTATTTGCGTGTGTGTGTGTGTGTGTGTGTGTGTGTGTGTAAGTGTGGATGTGTATGTGTTTTTGTGTGTGTGTGTGGGTGCGTGCGTGATCTTACTATGCGAATGTACCGAGCAATTGAAGCTTGTTATGAATTGTTGTTATTGAAATAAATAAATATATGCTTTTTGAAGTTCAATACTATAGTAACAGTCATATAATCATTAATTCAAATTATATGCTTCTATACTACACCTATACTTAGGTTCCCCAAGTATCCTTTATTCCAATATATAATTCATAAATAAATTCCCCCATTAACGCCGAAGCGTCCAGAAACGAACTCTCTGACCTGCTTAGGAAAATTGATATTTTCTCCTCAACATTCTACCCCGGGTACTTTGGGGGGTGCGCTTTCGAATAGCGGTGTCAGCTTTCCCGTACAACCCTTCGAAAATTCAATATGGCGGCTCAAAATTAGGGGTTTCGAAAACTCTTGCATTAGCGAAATATTCTCAGTTTTTGCATATATTCACTTTTCAATTATTCACTTTTCATCCTTTTTTAACCCCTATAAGAGTTAAGGTATAAGGGTGGCTAATATTCAAGGGTATGTACAATCATCTTGTTTATATACTGTGCATAAAGCGAAGATATACTGTGACTTAGAATACTTCGATAATAAAAGAATTTTCAAAATGCCTTGCCGCCATATTGAATTTTTAAAGGGTTGTACGGGAATATAACATTAAATATAAGTACGAGTGGTAGATCGATTCGGATTATTATTATAAAACAATTAAATTTGAAATTAAATTTTTATGGATTCATTCTCTTGGTGTAAGACCAAGAAATCGATTACACTGGTTGTCTAAGTTCTCTTTTATTCTATTACATAACTCTCTTTGCGGAAATGGAAAGTGAAGTCGAAGTATTATATACTTTAATATCGATTATTGGGGCAAACCAATATAAGTTTATTTAATTTTATTATTTTACTTCACCAAACTATAACGCTTAATTATTGCTCAAGTATTGTACATCAAAATTGATATTACACAATATTATTAAACGATGTAATTACATAAAAAACAAACTAATAAATGGAATTAAGATTGTTTCTTTTTTTGTTAAAGTGTTTATTTTAAATGTTAGTACATTCTACGAAAAATAAAGTTTAAATGCATTATAAATAATTAAAATGCTTTGTTCATTATTTACAAATGGAGAATATAAGACGAATAAGTTTATAAAAACGCTTCGATTTTACGTATCGCTAAGCGTTAAGGTCAACATTCATAAAGAGAGTTTTACGCGCTACGAGTTAAAATGAAAATCCCGAAAAAAGCTTTGGGCGTATGTAAAAGCGCAGCAGCCGTCAAACAATCCATGATCCCTTCATTCAACTTTTTTTTCCCGCGTCGAGGTTGGATGAAGTGCATAGAAAGGAAATAACGGAAAGCGCGTGAGTCAGCGAACGGGGGATGGCAAAGAGGAGAAATTGAATGGACAAAAGATAGATACTATATAAACTGGGCTATTTATTTGTTTATGGATATGAATATTTAGAGCGATACAGTTTTTAATCTATTTTAATGCCTATGATCTGAGCTTAGTTGTGATATTGCAACAATGGATCTCAAGTAAATATAGATTTTGCTTTACAGTATGCCAAATATAGTAGTTCATAAAATTTAAACAACGAAATTCCGTGGTACGAACATAAAACGCTATTTTCCCCCAAAACTTATAGTTTTTCACTGGCTTTCCATCGCATTACCATAATTTTACCAATCCACAAATGCGATTCCACGTATAGCGTACAGAATCACACGTTTTTCGTGCATATCGAAGGTGGAGACATTGTACTACACCACGTACGAGTGTATAAAGTAAAGCTCCAACTATAAACCCGTACAGGCTACATATATGCATACCACCTGGCATGTACTACGTAGCGTTTGGCAGCGAGCCAGACGTATATACTTCGACGGTAGGGGCCGCGAACACGTTTTCTCCTAGACGTCCCTTCAGCTCTCATCCCTTTTAATCTAACCGCTCATTTGACTTTCTTTGATTCCCCATTCCCTCGCCTTCCTTCCCTTCTTTCCGGCCATGCCAGAAATGGTCGAAATTCACTTACATTGAAATTATTGCCCCACGGCCTCCGTTACTATACATATATACACACATATATATATATATATATATATACGATATATATACGGGTGAGAGTGCGCACGTGTGCAGCTAAAGTTTTCGCTCTCCGTGTCTGCGGGAACGTTGGCGAACTTTTTCATTTTCTGTCCGTGGAAATTTAATTCCCAAGTTTTACACTCGCGCTCGAGGGATAATAAATTGTACTGCCTGCACGATGATGCATCAGCGGAGGATATATGTAGGCTGATCGATTATACGTGTATCATCGATGCGCATTTTATGCGTACGCGTTTTTAATTATCGCGCGGAAATTTGTCGTGTTTTCGTTTGGGCTGCAGCTGCGCCGAATCGAATTGACGAGTTTCATTTTGATAGTTATTAAAATGTATTACACCGTCAATATTTACATTTATGTCGGATTCGACTTTTAACGAATTCGGGATCGCGACGAGGGAAATGCGCAAATCGATTGAAATTAGGGAATTTCTTTTGGGGGACGTTGCTGGGGCTATTTTTCTGCTTGAATTTATACAGCGATCGTAAAAATAAGTTTGAACAGCGGTACAATTGCGGAAAGTAGTAGTTTTTAGCACATTTTTATGAATACTGTTTACCAAACTTTGTATACAAAGTGTATACACAACATTTATTGCTTACAACTTTGACCCATTTGGATAGTATACGTGCTTTGCTGTTTCGAACATTCATGTCTTCAATAAGGATGGTCTTTTTGCCAAGTTTAAGAAAAGAATGACAAATATTTCAAAGTAATAAATTTCTTTTTTAATTAATTTAAATCGTTAACACCGTTAAATCTGCCACGTTCGCAATCTCGATCAATAACTCGGACACTAAGATGTATCGAGAAATTCCCAAAGTCATCCAATACGCTACCTTATCACCAGAGAAAACTACCAAACAGTTTAACAGGTGTAAGATCAAAAGCTCTCTGCACCTCTGGTCTTCCAAACAATATGCGATTACGCTATGGCAGAAGTTCGCGGCGGCACTTGGAGTCTCATTGGACCAGAAGTTAAGCGCACGATACATTTAACCTCGGAGAAATCCCGCGGCTCCTTTGATTATTCAACGATCATCATCGCGTTCACCCCCCGATTATAATAATAATTTCGTAATAGCCGGACGCGGCGATCGCTGACAAATTAATGCGCCGTGTCGCGTACTCTACCGCTCTCGCGATTATACTACGTGCGAGAGAGTTCCGTCGCCGCAATTTCGCCGGGCAACGGCAGGAGAGAGAGAGCGAACGTTAATGAGCGAACTCGAGAATCCTCGCGGCGTCAGGATTTTCACTCTTAGTTCTCTCTCTCTCTCTCTCTCTCTCTCTCTCTCTCTCTGTGCTCGCCTGGATATCATAGCCGAATAATTAATTTCGGTAAGACAGGATGGGACGCGATGAGAGCACTCGTGAATTTCCTTGCTATATAACACATTCCGTCCTCTCTGGTCTGTGTGTGTGAGTGAGTGTGTTTCTCTGGCTTTTTGAGCGAGTGATGTTTCGGGCTATTAAATGGGCGTGAGAGAGAGAGAGAGAGAGAGAGAGAGAGCGAGAGAGATGTCTCGTTTAACGCGAGTCTCTCGTAAAATCGAGCTGCTTGTACGCGAGGCTGTGCACGCGATAAAGTCTAATTTTAACGACTTATAGTGGTGAGTGCGTCAGCGACTAAATGTTGATGGCAGCTCCTAGCTACGAGTGCCCCCGGGGGTGTCGAGAGCTGATACAGATATTTAGATAGGTAGATGGATATTTATTTTGTAAAAGGTACAAATAAATTATTAATTGCACTTGTTAATTATAGTTGTATGGCAGCAATTCAGAAAGTTACAGATAAGTCGATAAGAAAGATGCAGTCGTTTAATGCAGTTTTATATATAAAAAATAGAGCCTTATATCTACAGTCTATTAGACAGTCGTAAATAAAAATGAAAATGAGAAAAATGAAAAACATTGATATCGAGCAAGATTCATTCAACCAATATGTACATATGTAAAAACAAAGTATATCGGATGTTTGAAAATGATAAATTAATCTAAAGAAGCTGGTGGATAGCGTCTGTAGTCTCTAACAAGCAACGAAGTGTCGCTCATTGATTTTTCTTTTGCACATGGCTTTTTTGTAAAGAAAAAGATAAATTAATAAAAAGATGCTTACAAAGAGTTCTAAGTTTGCAAATCACCAATTGTGAATTTTTACAAAGTTGAATATGAAACGTAAATGTTGGATAATATTAATAATTTTTTACTGATATGAACCTTGCAAATTGTATGTTAAGTATAATTTAAAATAACTTATAAGGTCATTATGACCTCATACACAATACCCTATCTAGACGTACAGTTCCCCATTCTTTTCGATTCCGAGGTCAATAAGAGAGGGTATTATTTGAAATTTCAGATTTTACCTTAACCTTGATAATAACCTTGAAAATGGTTTTCAAGGTCAAGTTGACGGTCATTTTTTGTTTGACTACTTTGAATCCTACAACTTTTTTATAAAGCAATTTTCGTTCTTGATTATGCCCTTGAAGTATTTTGCATGAATAGATTAAAAAGACCTGATCTGTATATAAAAATTCACAATTGGTGATTTATGTACTTAAAACCCTGTATGGGCAGGTAAAAAAATATAGGTGAATTTTATTTTTTGAGATAAAAGCTGTACAGAAAGTTTCAAAGGAAGAGACATGAAGTGACATTTCCTTAGTGCTACTTTTAAGTAACCGTTTTACAAATATCAGAGACTAGCCACCAGCTTCTTTGGGAGTAATTTTTATGGTGCCTGATGTCTCTAAGTAAACGTCTTACAGATACCAGATACCAAAGATCAGGCACAAACTATTCAGTAGGGATTTAGAGATTACCTGGGGTCTGTAGAAGAATTCGGTGTCTATGAGAAATGGTACTTACGAATCCTAGATATCACAAATCAGACCCTAATTGTTTTGTAAAAATTTTAAGGTCTGGTATCTCATATTTGTAAAGGAATTTGGCGTATGTAAGAAAAGGTCTTAGTAGTAAATAGTGAATAGTCGTTGATTTGTAGAGAGTCTTACAAATTAGAATTTAGAGAAACATAGCTCGTAAACACATCGTAAAAAAACTATATATATAGTGACAACCAATATTCACATATGGATCTATCCACGTAAATATTTTATGGACACCAGACCCCAGTTAGTAGCTTCTTCTAAGAGAGTGACTCGCGCAATTTTCGGAGACCAGAAATCGTCAATGGGATTAAGTGTAAATCTGATAGCTGATATATGGTAATTTGAATGAAAAATCGTCCTGAAGTCCATATAAAGACGGCAACATAGGACAAATGTTTTCGTTGTTTGATATGAACATAATAGTCAAAAGGAGCAATATTGTCATTTAAATAATCTTTTACACTCTGTGGATTTTCATTCTAGCATATTATCTTTTTGATGCACCAAGTAACTATTTTTTTTTTAGTGCACGGTAACTACTCAAAGTGGGATACAGCCAAATGATGCCTTTAACTCTTAACTAAGTTTTATGACTCTGTATTTGTAAAGTACCGTAACTACAGTATAATAGAACTTTTTTAAATACCGACTCGTAAAACTTAGGGTAAGAATAGCATTTACAAGCGTCATTCGAGTATAGTGTACTCGGTATAGCTATTTTCCCGGTGGTGTAAAAATGCTGATGCACAAAATTAAGATTACACGAAACGCGCGTAAACTTCTGCAGCTATATTCGATATTTTAGTTATTACCCAATTCTGATGCATTTATAATTACATTTCACAATCGGAGATTAGAATATTGTCAGTTATTAATTTTGAATAGTCAAAACAAGGGCGAAACGAGGTCTGACAATTAGCAGCAGCGCAGAGTATCGCGATATCGGATTGCCAGTCAGACGAGCGCGTCCGATTCATAGCTGCTGCAGCCACAAGTTTCCACTTAATAAATCGCGAACGGCCATTAATTAAGCTTGGCAGAGAATTTATAAGCGGCTTCCACACACACACATACACACACACACACACACACACAACAAGTATGCCTTGTCCTGTCTCAAACTCACAATATACACAGGCACACAGGCTCACAGGCTCACAGGCACACCTTCGAAAGTTACCAGCACGGCCCCGAAACTCACTCGGGCGAACTTCTCTCGGCCGTAGATATTCTAATCCTCGCCTCTCTCTCTCTCTCTCTCTCTCTCCCGCCTCTCGCGCATCCTCGAAATATCCATCCGTTAAAGCGAACAGCTTGGTGAGGGCCTGCGAGGGAAGCGAGCATTATATAATTGAGAATTATCGTGTGCGTAAACATCACAGGCATTTCCTCGCAACGCGCTTCAAGCTTGCGCGCGGGGCATAGTTTTATTGATTGAAACTTTTGTTCGCCACGCGGTCAAAGTGTACGCGCTCTCTGTGCTCTGGTGCGTAATTTCATTTACATTGTAAATATAAGAGGAGCAGGGAGGGGGGGACTACAGGTGGAGATATACGTATGTATATATACGTACGATTAATCTAGTGCTTGCTGTGGAACTTTGCTAACTATGAAAATCATAATACATCGGGGTTGTTAGCGTGAGTGCACGTGTATAGTGATTAAACATTAATTATTGGTCAGAGCTGTTGTTGCTACTGGTACAGAGTATATTGTGTTATTGCCGCTTTTCATTTTTTTTTACTGTTCCTTTGAAGTATATTGATCGCGGGGAACGAACGTTTCGACGTTGGAAATTATTCGTGGAGTAAATGTTAGGCTATGTTTGTTTTTTCGATTTCACGTATAGTCATAACGATTGAAAAACACGTGCATTTACGAAAATGTTAAGCAATTTTTTTTTGTTGAATTTTTAACATGGCTTTGTTCGAAGCTGTTTCCCATACCGCTAAACATGATTTGCGATTGTAATAATGTTTTTCTCTTTGAAGAACTAATGAACGATCGAGTGCAAAATTTACTGTAAAAAAGTGGAAGTAATACAATTACCGTATATTTCTCGGAAAGTATTCTCCAAGTAACAGGGGCAAAATGGTAACTGCAGCCACGAGGAAGAATCGATCGAGAAACAAAAGAGCTCCCTTCGTGTTTGCCTTTAATTCAATTCCGCGATTTCCTCTTGAGATATGAACATACGAATTTTTATTTGGTTGCGATGCTTCTGTGCTTTTTGCATAGTGCATCGTACATATTTAATTTCTTACACTCCAGTATATCCAAATTCTTTCCTAAAATATTAATTATTTTAAAAAATTTCTTAAATTTACAATTCTTAGATCTCGTGCTGTTTCTAACTGTTATTTGCATTCCAATACTGTAATTAATTCTTCTGGTATTTTCCTCGTGTTGCTTTAACATTCCTCTAACGATTTACTATATGGTCTTGACTGAGATACGTGTATCCAAGAGATGCAATAAATAATAGTATGTGGAGCTAAAGCTTAATTAACCAGATTTAATTTACCAAAATATGTATCTACAAAGTACATCCAACAATGTTATAATGTCAGAAACTTCAACGATGAACGATCCATTTGACTTCTTATTCCGAATGTACACGAGACACATTAAAAGTCTCGTATAAGCATTGACAATAACGACAGAAAAGAGTCCTTCGCGCAAGAGTCAAGCTAAAAACTCCACTCCAATCAGTCCGCGGAGTTCCTCTCCAATGCCGGCCAAGACCAAAGAAGCGCTCGACTCCTATTTGCCTTCAATTCAATTTCGCGTGCGCGCGCGCATTCGACCTTACCCCTATGTGTGTACGTGTACGTTTATTCAGAAACCGCAGTGTCCGAGTACCACACCGAGACCACAGACATCTACACATACACATAGCACAGAAAAGCTCAAGCGGAGCTTTAGCAAGAAATCAGCGCGTCAGCGTGTCGAGTGGACCTTTTCCACCACCACTCGATTTCCCGCTGCTCGATTACTTTTCCGGGATACATAGATCGGCTCGAAGAAAGACAGACGCCGAGAGCTATTTTCCCTTTGCTGCAGAGGAAAGCAGCTGTGTGTGTGTGTGTGTGTGTGTGTGTGCATGTGTGCGTGAGTGTTTGTGTTGCTGTAAGAGGCACGATTCCGGCTCTCGAGTACACACAAATCACACGGCTTTTCGCACG
The DNA here is from genome assembly GCA_900490025.1 of Megastigmus dorsalis. Lineage (NCBI taxonomy): Eukaryota > Metazoa > Arthropoda > Insecta > Hymenoptera > Megastigmidae > Megastigmus > Megastigmus dorsalis. The sequence goes on along the minus strand of UELU01139880.1, from coordinate 20,694 downwards.
TCGAGGCACTGAATGGCGCGGTGGGGCTTTAAAAGGCCATTTTCGGTACTGCGCCGCGGGATACAGAGCCGTTTGACGCCGCGTTTTCTTTCTTCTTATCCCTGTTGTTCTCTTTGTTGAATTTGTGTAATTTGATCATGCGGACGCTTTGTTGTGCAATCTGAAGATTTCCTCCGTATTGGAATTTATGGAACGTCAACTTTCATTTAAAATTTACTTGTTTAATAAAGATTGCATCGCGCATCAGTGCTTCTCTCAACCAAATATATATATATAACTTTGCGATATTCCGAGGGAATAGTTAAAATACCCATTGTTTAAGAAATTGTCGTTAAGCGGAGTCTTAATTATATGTAAATTTAACTTTGCTAACTAATGGCGAAGTTGAGGGATATATACGCCGCGGCCGATCAAAATTCATGAGTTAACATGGCTGGTATTCATGTATGACTATAAGTAGATAAGCGCCGAGTACAGTCTGGCGTGTCTTACTAGACTCGACATGACTCTACTTACGCTTATAAGCATACACCGTCGTATGCACTATATATATATGTATAACAATCTGCCAAGCCGGTTGATTCGATTTCTTCCGTAAATTTAACTTTGTAAACTATTATACCGGGGCCCCCATAAATTGTAAACAGAATATTATTCAAAGCTTAAAATCGATTCTTAACATTATTAATTGCACTTCGGCGAAGTTTCACGCATTTTACTTTAAATAACTTATAAGACCGGAGCTCGAGCCATTACAAGAATCGAATACAAATGCGCGGCGGTGGCGGCAGCGAAGATTTCACACTTGAAAGCCGTTAAAAACAAGCCAATCCCCTTATCGCGCCATAAATTCTCAGGCCGATCCGCTGGGGGCTTTACCCCTTTACCACCCTCGCGACTCGACGCTAGCGAAGGAACGAAAAAAAAAAAAAAACAGAGAAAAAATCTCCCTCTCACCCATTCATCGAATTCAAGAGTCGTACACGTCCCCTCCCTCTCTACCTACACATGAAAAAGAGCGAGCTCTAGCGTTTGAATTCCCACTCTCTCTATCTATCCCTTGCTTTTATCATCGATAGAGGCGGTGGCTCGAATAGATTTTTCGCAAATCCTGCAGAATCGGCAGGGCCATCGAGACACACACTCTCTCTTCTCGCCGTTGAGAGAGGCATCCGTTATCCAAACATCGGCGAGCCCAACGACGTCGCAAATGAAACCTCGCCCACTCACTTTTTCTCTCTCTCTCTCTCTCTCTTGGTGCTGCTGCACCTGAGAGAAGCGCTTAGACACTTTCTCGCCTTTTTTCGTCGGACGGCGTGTGGATTGTTTGTCGAGGAGATTAAGGGGGATGCTACGGTGCACCAAGTGGACTTACGATACGATGCCGAGTCGCATACAGACGCGCGAGGGTTATTGTGTTTCTTTTTTAATATCTAGCGCTATAGGAGAGAGCGTGCAGATTAGCTGCGGTGAGGATATATGGGCTGCGGCTGCCGAAAGTTTTATATTTCATGAAGGTATTGAGGGAGTGGTGTGCAATGGCGATGTTGGACAGCTAATCCGAGATTTAGTTTTCACAATTGTTGTAGCCTAGGTAGACATAGCGTGAGCTTTGATTTTGTGTCTTTGTAATGATGTGTCGTAAGGTAAACGATTATTTAAATTAAAATTATATTTCACAAAGTTCTATATCAAAACTCTACTGTTTAATAGTGCATTACTTGACAAAAAAAAACATAATCACACATAGCAAATTTTTAGTAGTGCATTTTACATCAATTAGCAGTAAAATTTTTAATAGTTTAGGAGTAATCTCTCAAGAGGGTAGTAATTATCTTTAGTTAAACAATTACAATTAAACATCCCTCTTTAAAACGAAGCGAACTTGCTCCACTCCACTTACTGGAACAAAAGAAGCTTCAAGGTTTCGGTGCACTGTTGGACGAAGCTTTGAACTAAATAATCCCTTCAGTTATGACTTTACAACAATATTATCCTTATTAGAGGCTGTTTATAATATTGATAATATGAAATGAGCCATGAACAAATGCTTAGCTTTTAAAGCCTGTAATAGGTGCCATTCATTTCCAATAAACTAAAAATGATATCTTGCCCGTAAGCTTTTTTCCACCGCGTTCTGGAAAACCAAAGCTTGAAACGAAAATTTCAGTCCAACAACAATTAAACAGTATAAATGCGCAGCAGCGGGAGTGAAAATTATAAAAATCACGCTCGATGCAAAGTGGCGCACTCGTATACAATGCAAAATCATTTTCCGCGCTCTCAGCTCACTCGAGCCTCTCTCGCAAAGCATCCTCGAATACGCGCTCGCCAACCAGACCCCAAAGATCGCGAGATTTCTCAATCTCGCGCGTCGCCGTAGTAGTACGACGAGTGTACAGGGGAGCTTGGCACAAGTCAGCAGCAGCAGCAGCAGCACTGTTTGCGGGTACTAAGCAAACCAGAGAGAGAGAGAGAGAGAGAGAGAAATAGCCGAGGGTTATGGTACGCGATACAATGGTCTCTCCCTTCCTATCCCGAGAGAGCCGGCTAAAGCTTGCATAGCACCGCGTACACCGCAGCCACCTACACGCACGCGGTATATTGGCGCGCGACCCGTGCGTGCGAACGTGAATTCGTAAACGCACGCGTGTGTGTGTGTGTGTGTATGCACGCAGCTATTCCGTGTGTGTAGAGAGAGAGAGAGAGAGAGAGCTGCAATACGTGCGGGACATTCCACGCAGCGCCCCGACAGTCACGCGATCAAATGTCCCACCGCGCGACTGTTCCAATCTGATGTTTTTGTGCGACTTAATAGCCCCAAGATTGCTGCTGTGATGGGATATTAAGGACCGCCGACGATTTCTGCGGGGGAGGCGTAAATTTCATGCGGACCTCCGGCGCAATGCATGGGAATACTTTGAATTGCAGCCGGCGACGCTGCTTTTACGCGTGCTGGGTCGTTGGTTGAGCGAAATTCAGTTGGTTTTGCGACGTGCTGTATAAGGCCTTTGCTTCGAGATCGAGGATAACTCGTTCTGTTTCGCCGTGAAAAGACGGGTTGCCCTTGCTTTAGAGCCGGTGTTTTATTGATTGAGCGGGAGACGGTTTGCGAACCGGGCGACGTATATACGTCCCAGGCGAGAGGTGCGATGTCTTGAACAAAGAACGAGGTGGAATATGGATATTATACTTATATCGCTGAAAGTCGAACTTTTATGCCCCGCGGACGCACCATTCGTATATGGGAGGGGCATAAAAAAATGTGTGAATGCTCGCTTCCGCTATCTGAAAGGGAATGCGATAAAACACGGCGTCGCAGACGCTAAAATGTCTTTCTATAGACGGCCAACCGTTATTCCTCTAGCTTATTTATGGATTCCCCCAATTCACGTTTTTACAGCGGCATCAAGTCTAAGAAAATTCACTGTTCCTCGAGCCGATCTATCAAGTACCCACAAATCATCCGCGAAATCAATACCTCAAGATATCATTTAAAACAAGTGACTTCCTCCACTTACGGATCCCAACATCGGTCATCAAACTCGTCACGTATCCCCTCCTATACAATCTTCTCGCGTATATATCGAGTTAGCACCCGCGCTAATCCGTTCATCCCCTCTGGGCAAGTTCACGCTTATGTGCAGGCATTCGGCGCTGGAACGCATTGGAAACAACGAGCAGCGGCAGCAGCGACGGCACCGCTCTCGGTATATATATATATATATGATCAACGATTCCCTAACAGCTTGCTCTGCACGGCTCCCCCAACTCACGATACACACACGTGCGCGCTTGGGCCCCGCTATACACAAATTTACACGGTATAGGTACCATGTGAATGGCGTGCGAGAGATCCAGTCGTCTCTGTATACCTACGGCGGCGGCTCTCGACTTTTATCATGTACACACGTGCAGTGCGCAGTGAAAAGCTCGGCGGCGAGCGAATCGCTGGAGGCCCGTGTCTGTATAAATAAAGCGTTGGATGGAAAGCTCCTGCTGCTACGGCTGGTACATTTGGATAGATCCGCGAGGCGGGGTTTTATTCTCGCCCCCGCGCGCAGGAATAATAATTTCTCCTGTCTGCTGCTGGCTGCGGTCGATTTTACTCTCTCTCTCTCTCTCTCTTTCTCTATCTCACTCGCTCTGTCTCGACTATTCGTGCGAGCTTTAGCCTCGGCGAGTGTATAATGCGTGCATCTGAATGGCACGCGAGACTGCGAGTCGGAGCTTGAAAAAGTTTAGATTGCGTATGGATTGAATGAGGGCGGACTGGAATTCTGCGGTATAATGGGGATGCTTAGTGTAATGGATTTTGGGTCTCGGAGTATATAATGTTTCATATGTTGAGCAATCAGTTCATAGCTGTGCGCAATGTTTATCCGGTATTTAACTGGTATGCTTAAGAAACCAATAGTAGCCTCGCTTTGGTTAAAATTGCTTAACAAAAATTAAGCATATACGGTTAATATATAAGAAAAGCTATTTGCTCTCCCAAGTTCATCGCTAAGTAGATGCGTTAGATAACTGCTTACAGATTTGTCTAAATTTTCGGATAATTAGTGGAACATGCGGGCTTATTAAACTTGCGTTAATAAGGCCAAACAATATATCTTTGTCGACGCGAAGTTTCAACCTTGCGAACTCTTACCTGCTTATCCGGGACCGCAATTTAACAATATTTTGCCTTGTGTAACAAGCTCGTGTATATGGTGATGCAAGCAGGGAAAACTTTTAGTATGTTATTATGAATATCTATTTGGTTTAGAAAAATAATATCAAAAGCCTTATTTACAGTCAAATGGAGTATGCAAGTTTTTTAAATCCATCGATTATCTGATAAGCCAATCGATAAGAGCCTTCTCAACCCGAACCTGAATCCTTCAATGCTCTTTTACAAATTTACATTTTGTTAATAACTTTGAATAAATATATTAGTTTCTTCGTATGGTGGTTTTATTTGCGATTTTGTCATTGTCTAATTCTATCTTATACAGGCACGTACATACATTAAAATTACAGTTTATATGAGCTTCAGCTTTTGTACATGGGTGTGTTTACAGCTGTTCCGGTATTGTCTATGGCCTACGCGTAATTCGATGAAGTGACACGTTGATTGTGTATAGCTTACGAGATTGTGCTGAATCAATGCGGTCAAGCTTCATTATCACTGATAACTGAATTAATTAATACAATTTTAATATTTCTTCTCAGAATTAAATTGTACAATAATGGTAATTGCATATAAACCTTAATTCAATATCTAATAATAATGTACTATTCTGATTCATGAACTTTAATGCTATGTATATGCAAATAACATAATTATACAATACAATAAGGTAATAAACGGTATTGACCTCATTCCGTGACACGGACTCCTACAGTCATGTAATCACATACATCCATAACAACATTAACAATATTTTCCCATAATTTATCGATTTCTTGTGTGTGTTAATATCTTAAAATGACATTAACAATCTTCGCTGCATATACAGAGTCCCACAAAAGCTCTTCAGCATTCTTCATTCAATTTGAGCATCGACCGCTGCTATAAGGCAGCAAAAGGAAGAAGAAAAAAAAATAAGTTTCCACATCTTATTACTTCCTATCACGCACAATGGCGGGGGTCTCTTGGCATTGCCCGTAATAAAAGGAAAAAGCTTCTCAACAGCATGTTCTCTCCTCTTTATACACGAAAATCCCGAATTTCCCTTGAATAAATTCCGCTCTTCTTCCTCCGCCGTACACACACACACACGCACACACACACATACGCAGACACACAGCGTAGAAGGAAGCGTCTCGGGCATTGTATAGCAGCTTACGCGGATCCGTGCGGCACGCCAATGGACTTTATAGGATATTGGATATCGCACTTATATATACACATGCACGCACGTACACGAGCTTCCCTCTCCGTTATAGATGCTCAGCAGCTCGTGTGTGTACATTCTTTTTCTCTTCCCTTCGTCTTCTCTTTTACGGATTATGTATAGCTTAGCGCGCTCGCAGCAGCACATGTACGTCTTCGCTTATGGTGTGTGCTCTCTCGAGCGCAATGCACATTTTACGCCTCGGACGCTGGGAGGGAGGGAAGAGAAGCGCGGACGTCCGGGAAAAAAAAAAAACTCGGCCGTCCTTCCCTGCTGTCGGGTGTTTATGTTGGCGTAAATACGAGGACGCATGGAGATTTGCGCGTGATTACGTGCGCCGTGTATATACGATGGGCTCGGAACTGCATGGTGATTTTTCAACGGGGGAATAACGGGTATGTGACGTTTGCCAATTTGAATTGGTGAACTGGACACTACTGGCTATTGAGATTAGGGTAGCGGTGGTGGTGTTTTTGAGTTGGGAAAATGTTGGGATCTCTGGTTCTTGGTGGTATAATAAGGCCGGCCTGCTAAGGAAATCACGAGAGAAAGGCGCGAATTTCTGGATATTTCGTAGTATGATTTGAGGAAATATGAATTATTCAAACAGAAGCTAGTTATACTTGCAAGTCACGCCATATTTCTAGTTGTGTATAGATGCACGGGTTTTCGGTGTACGAAATTGCTTCCGATTGGCAGATGTTCCATTGATCGCTGCCATAGTCCTGGACAGATACAATACCGTAGTAATTTGAAGATGTGATGTATCGCGAGTTAGTTGTAGTTGTGACCCAAAAACTAGATGTGGGCATTTCAATGGAATCAAATCTATTCAGATATTACATCCGTAAAAAATTCGTTATTTCGATTCTGCAAAAATTCACGTAAATAAAATAATAAACGATCACGAGGGCTCGTGTATATAATGGTATAAGCTCGAGCAAATTACACGTATATACGTGTCCGCAATCGAGACGCTTCCATTGATAGAACGAAAACGAAGTCGATAGAGCGAAGTGGCAGCAGCTCAGTCCAGCCAAAGAACGAAGCAGCAGTCGAAGCAATATCGTCAATCCAGGAGAAGAATCCTCTATAGTGGCTCGCTTTTTTTCTTTTCTCCCTGGCCCGAACGACGACGGTACATAATGCACTACTCGGGCATCGGAGAAATTCCTCCGGAGTAGAATAGAAGAGAAAATGACGAAAGGTCGCTTCTACTCGCGGATGGGGGAGGATTACGATATATACATCGAAAGGGTCGAGAGACCTCGATGTGACCTGGCCATTCATTTTTGAGAAGATGAACAGAACTACTCGCCAGGACCATTACGCGTACTCTTTCATGTATATATATGTATATATATACGTGTATACACGTAACGAGAAGACTGGATTTTCCGTTTTCAAGCGCAATTGAAATCCTCTGTGCAGAAGGAGTTTGCGAATGGCCAGATATAAAGTTTTTTTTTTTCGAGAATGCAAGAGAACGGGTGAGAGAAAGATAGAGAGGTGGAATAGAGTGGGAGACTCGACTTACTTCCGCGCGCTCATCTTTCCTCGCGGAGTTGCTGCTCCTTGTACTTTCGATTGCTCTCCTCTGGGTTCGTCTCCTCTACTTGCCAAGTACTTTTTCTTCGTATTGGCTGGTGTACGTGTGTGTGTGTATGTGCGAGGCTCTTAGGGTGTCGGAATCCACAAGCCACTTTGTCGATTAGAAATGTTGCTTGTCGGCTCGCGCGAGTGTGGTAACTACAATAGTTAAAAGTGCAGACCGGGGGAGTAAGGGAAAAGTGCTCGCTACTGTGAAAGTCTGTCGTTGGCTCGATACATTTGTTACGAGTTTGTCGGGTAATGGTGAATTTCATTTGCGCCAGAGTAGGTCAGGTGTATACTTTGGAAAAATGAAGCTGCAGGTCGAAATGAAAAAGTTGGCGAGCGAGCGAGGCGCTAAATTTTCTGGATTTCAAAAAAGGATTATGTAGAATTTCATTTCTCTGCAAAAATAAAGATTATTACGAAAATGAAGGGATTTCGTAATACGTAATCCTAGATTTTACTGTATAAGTCAAATTAAATATAATTTTGATTTTATATATGGATTATCTTAGGAGAAAATATTCTATTCATCAGTTTATCTTCGGCCTAGCAATGTAAAGTTCTAACACAATACAAAATATTTCATTGTCCAAGCCCATAGTTTCACACTTTACATCGTACCCAAGCTACTCTATATACACATTGTCTCGAATCTCACGATTATCAATAATACTGAATGACCCCCGGATATGATATGTGCATACATAAGTGACCAGCTTGACACTGATCAATTTTGGGAACCATGTCAAAGTGGCGGAAGTTCGGCCGACGCGTTTCCCGGCCGCCCTCGTATCACTGACATAAGTAGCGCAGCGAGGGTTGATAAATTATTCAAACGACCAGTGTTCAGGGATAATAGTATCTTACCGAAACTTTCCGCGTGCACCCCGGTGGCGTATATGCGGAGAGTATCGTTTCGACACTGACACTTGAAAGAGGGGCTTTAGTCGCCGAAACTTGGCTCTCGCGGTCGAGCTTACAAACTTTGTTCTCGTATTATTTGTAAGGGATATTCGCTAACTGTATGATCGAACGAATTTATTTAACAATTTGCTAAATTCATACGCTCGACCGATGAGAGAAAGAGATTTTCTGAGAATTACCGTGTTCCAGGTAGTCGTATGTAATGCTGCTAATGTAGTAAATTAAATGATGTAACAGACTGTAAATTCGCTCGAGCACGGAAAACATCTAATTGCTAATTATTTACTTAATTATCGGATCAATTTCTGTGCGCTGAAAACAAATGAGCTATTTTGTCAAAGTAATCTAGCTTGTTATTAAATTAACGCTGATTTAATTGGTTCTCTCGTTTAATACTAGAATTATCTTCGTTGAGTTTTTTTTCTAGGCCAGATCGATTGTAACTAATTACCGGGACTTGCTTAATATATATATATGACTAGAGACGATTAAAGTGTAATGCATCCCATGGTTTCAAATAGTAAATCGGAATCGAAATGTAAAAATAAACGATGCCTCGGGGATAAGACAGTATTTATTTGCAAAGTTTCCTTGCTGCATTGAGAAAAAGACATTCATTGACACACTCGATAAAAAACCCATTACACAATTATAAAAAAAATCTACAATCATGCACAAACAAAGCAACGATCTACACAGAAAAAAAAAAGTAGGGAAGCAAAAGGAAAAATATCTTATCTGTCTTCTGTTCCAGGTACTGCGTGACGTTCACGGTGACAAAAGCCTCGAAGGCGTGCTACAAGGAAGCGAGCCTCTCAGAGCTCGCCGAGGGTAAGTCTTGTTCATCCTTAAACTCCTCCTTCACCCACCCTCGATCGATAATTTCCAACGTGTGTGTCTCTGTGTGTGAGCGCGACTGTAAACGCATTGTCGGCCCCTCCTCGTCTTCGTCGTCGTCGTCGTCGTGGAGAAAGGAGCAGAAGAACAGGAAGGGAATCCAAGTGGCCAGCGACTCGCATCCGTCCCTGATTCCTTCGCTGCTGCTACTACTGCTGCTGTCGCTATGGTTGAAAACGACTTTTATTCCTGATTTCGCTCCTTTTCATCTTGGCGCTCGGCTTCCGCTCGATTATCTCCGCGCGGCTGAGATTCAGAGCAGTCGACGATAGAGAGAGAGAGAGAGAGAGATGCGAGTGGACGGAAAATTCTTACCCTCCTGCAGCTCTGGATAGATATTCGCGGCTCGGCGATTCTCCGAGTGCTTTTTGTAAACGCGATTATGCGCGCGTCGCGGCGATGAATCCCTTCGACCGAAGGGTCGCCTGTGCGTGTGTGTGTGTGTGAGAGAGAGACATAGAAAGAGAGAGCATCGGTCGATCTGTGCTTTTTTAAACCTAAGACAGGGAATCCGCTTTTATTTCACTTTTTTATTCTTGCACAATCAATTGTTTTCTTTCTCGTTTTCAACCGATTCTGCTGTGGGAATATGGTTTTACATATAGTTTAAATGGAATTAGATTCAGCATTGAAACCTATTACTATTTTCGTTTTTTTAAAACTTGTTTAATTATTTAAAATCTTCGTAATATAAAACGTTTCTAGAATACTAAGTAAAAATCGTTCTACTGAACTAAAGCAAATAGTCAAAGCCAAGTGACGCGGTTTCATAATGCAAGACGATAATTACCATTTCTCCGCGTTTAAAGATTATGCAATCAGCGTTAATTGATTTGATTTGTTATCGAACGGCGTTTAAACGATGTGCTCGCCACTCGCACTCTCTATAGATTGGTTCCAAACACGTGGACATGCTCGCACAGAAATAAATATCGGGAGGGACGTGCAGTGGGTGTCGTAGGATTGAAATTTACGGTAGCTGGGATAAGTATATTTAAAAGGAATCAAAGCGGCCGTATCGCATAGGTGGGCCAGACATGACAATATAGCCGCGGACGCTCTCGACGCTTTGTCTAACGAAATTGGTAGAAAATTGCCGCGAATTCAGTGTATGTATGCATGGGTTAGCTCGGTAGTCGTGTGTGTAGAGTGTGAATCGCGCGAGTCCGTTTACCGATGTACTACGCGAGCCGGCGCAAATTGCATCCCCATGTTCGTTTGGAGAAATTTTAATTGGTATCGCCGGGGTCAGTCTTTATATACATATATATATCCGGCCGCTGCGTACAGATCGCCCACGAGGATCGTTACGTTGTGTATCCTGGCATTTTATATTCGCGTACGCCTGCATTATTTAAATTATCGCTCCGAGTGCAGGGTGATGCGGTTTTTCGCCGGTCGTGTGTGGTACATTTTAGGATGGACTGTTTTAAAAGAGCGGCTCGTTTAAACTTTCATGACGCGTTGTCAGCCTGATCAGCGATTCTGTGCGTTTTATTTCCGATCGTAATGTTAATTAATCAAAATGAAAATTAATAGAATCCTAAAAGTTAGAAACGTTATCCACACCCATAATTGGAGTAGAGTAACGATTGCAATTGTCCGTGATTGGTTCCAGGTGCCCGTGTGTGCGTGCGCTGCCAGATGCAGGCGCTCAGGCGCGTACTGGACTGGCGATGCGAGGGCGACGGCGGCACCGAGGCAATGATCACCAGGTGGAGCATGTTGAGCTCGCCCCACTGCCACGGCAAGTGGCTGCGCACCAAGAAGACCGGACCCGAGTGCGACGCCTCCCTCTGTCAGCCTAAACCCCACTTCATCTTCGTCTGAGTTCGTCACGAGTATCCCACACAATCGCAGCGACAGAATCTCGCCTGAACATGCATTCACACTTATATAGGGCTTAGAAATTCTTAGACTTCCCGAGCAGAGTTATATTCCCGTTTGGTTACCATATTGGTAGGATCACACGGTGCAATATATCCTGTTGCGTACGGATCTTAATTCTTGTTAATGCTATTATACATCATTGTTTTAAGTAGGAACTTTCCGGTAGATTTTAGTATAGGTTCGATCGATTCATAAGCGACTGTATGGTAATTTTGATTTGCTGCTTGGGAGGTATACGTGCCGAGTGATCGATAAAAGATTAATTTCTTTCCGAGGTGGTTATACAGCATATACACTGAAAGCTACACGTCACGGACGACAATATTCGCTGAAACGAGTTCATCTCTGAATTCGTTTCGATTTCCTTCGGTAAATTTTGCAAGCAAGTTGCGATAAGACACACTGTTATCGGGAATGGTGTTTGGCATCCGGTTCAAGAACTGTCCTCCACCCTCAGATGTTACAAAGCTTTACTTTTTTTAACAAAAAAAAAAAAGATCATTTTTATAAATGAAACGGAAAGATCTTTCGAATCGGATGCGGAATCTATCCCGATGGACAGTTACGAAGAGGTGGGGAGAAGCGGGCGAAACTCTTTATTTACTCGAAGGAGATATTTTTCTGCGCGGTATGATAATTCCGATAGGAGTGTATTAGAGCGAACATCTTGTGGCTTGTGCGGGTAAGCGACTGTAGAAACACTGCGCACACGCGTATCAGGATCCGAACGGGATTCTTGTGTAAGGATCTATAGATATATATAGGGACCTATATGATTTGTTTTTAACGGGGAACAAGTAGCTCTTTGTAGAAACGTCGTGCGACGATCTTGAAACGATACTCGATTTTTACGAGAGTTTCGTAACATCACATATAGGCACGCGCTTGGGGTTTGGAAATAAATAATCGCCGTTTCTATTATGGAATAATGGTATTAGAAATAATCGAATGTCGATGGTCAATTGTATCGGGGGTGCAGAATCACAATAGCCAACGTGATGGTCAATAACTTTTCTAGACCTCTTGGGCTGTTGCTGTAGATGCGAAATATTAAAAGTATTAAGAAAAAGAAAACTTGATGGGTAGAGGTCGGAGCTACTATATATATATATATATATATATACATATAACTCATAACGATTCGGTTTCAATTGTGATTTTTATTTTTTATATTATATTTTTATAAACACTGTAAAAAGTTCGAAGTCCAGTTGCAAGACGGCGAGATCGCTTATCGAGTGGCCAAGCGATTTGGAACCTGATGTAGCCGTTAAAAGGTCTAAGCAGCTCACTTGGAAGGATCGATTGCTTTCCGTTTGGCTATCGTGTGGCTACACGCGTGACTCGCTTCTTTCTTTTCGTCTCTCGAGGTGTAACACGTTGATGTCTGTAAAAATATAAGATAAGAAATAAGCTGGCAGAAATGTAATTTTGGAAATTAGCGGTGCCCGATATCCGAGTCTCACTCGCTGACTACGATTATCATTGGAAAAGCGGTGAGATCGTTTTGCGGCAAGAAAGGGAAAAAAAGAATGCAATGTGAAAATTATATAGGCAAAAATCGCCCGATACCGTTATGTGGGCGTATTATTACTGTAAGTACATTTGTACGTAAGTTATTTTATAAATTGAGTCCACATATCAAAGATCATATTTTATAGAGGATAAGTAATAAAGGATTAGAGCATTTCTAGGGCCTGCTATTATCTGTATCTTTCCAATACATATATTCCACCTCTGACCAAAGTTCCACTTTATTCCACAATATGCATATATATATATATATATATATATTTTTCTTTTTCCTTTTAATCATATCGTACTGCTACTGCCAACTATCGATTTAGTGCCGCTGATATTTTATGAATACCGCCTATAATTTAATTATTCAATAAAAAAATACGCTTTTATATGAACATCTTTGTTGATCCTTATTTGCTTACTTTACTAATAATACCAGTTTAAGTAATTTTATTTAAGGTAAGAAATTCATTTGTATTTCTTATGCATCCTGAATTTGCTCTTGTCCCTAATCTGACTTCACGCAGGTAAGTACAAAGTAAACTAATAATCGAGCCCTTTTTCATTTTTCAATTCCTCGCGCAAACAAAACCTAAACTTTCTTCCGTGCACCTTTTTCATCTTCTTTTATTCGTAACGTCGTCCATAAATACACAGAGCCAAACAAAGAACGGCAAACAACAAACTTTGACTATAATCCCGTGTAAAAGCACAAATTAACCTTGGCACATTTAAGCCATAGAAAGGTATACAGAGACAAAAGGTCCGCACTAATCAAGTAAAATCAGCAGTAACTCTCCGCGAGCCCCGGCTCGAGTAATAAACTACAGCGCCACATACATTAGAAGCGAGCAACAAAAAAAAAAAATAAATAAATCGATCGACAGCAGCATAGCAGTAGCGTAGAGGCAATCTACTTTGCGAGAGCCAAGTTCCTATGTACGCTAGCAATCGTCGGAATGCTTTATCCTCGTCGCTCGTAGTTTGCGAGAGCGGACGAGAGAGAGAAAAAAAACAAAGAACCAGAAGAACACGCGGAAAAACACACGATAAAGAAAGGAGCGAAACAGAAGGGATAAAATCCCGGTGGCTGCACGCCGGCGGGCCTGAGGCATTATATCGCGGACGCAGTCGTGTGTATATATATAACAATCGGGAGTGGTAAACGCCCCCATTACAAAACGAGCCACGTCTTATTTCGATACTTTATGGAAGTGGAAAGGAGAGCGATATAAAGCCAAAGAAGGGGGAGACCGACAACAGCAGCAGCAGCAGTGCGCGGCTATAGCTCCCCGCACACTTTGTTATCGCGCCAAATAATTCACGGTCCTCTCGCACGGTTTTACTCTTTTCTGTTTTTCCTTTCGATCGGCTCAAATCGATTGACTTGACGTGTATATACATAGGAACAATAACCTCGCGAGAGACTGTGCAGGTGTACTCGTGGGGAGAAAGAGAGAGAGAGGCCGGAAACTCGCGGCGATGTAAATAAGTGAGAGGCGGACGGGGGAGAGAAGAAGCGTCTGGCACGAAACGCCATGCTACTACTACCACTGCCTCGTCGCGACGCCCGAGAGACGAAACTTTTCGCTGTTTGCTTTTGCTGACTCTTCGCAAAATGAATTCAATATACACCTTATATTTGTATTTGAACCGTTGATAAAATAAAACAACAATAGAACACAGACTGAAGAGAATTTACATCATGAGATTTTCAACGTTTCCGTCTGAGCGGATCCCCGCACTAGAAAAAAAAATAGGAATTCAGCCACCAGTTTTTTGCAATTTGAAAAGTGTCGATGCTAGGCGCATTAACCATAACGTCGCGCACACATTCGCGTCTTTCGCACGCGAAACGGCTTTTCACGTACATAAACTCACACGCGTAGACGGGCGCGAGGGAAGCGTATATATCAGTAAAGGCTGCACGCGTACTCGCACCGGCTGCAGACGCGCTATATACCCGCGGGATTTACCGGCATTTTAATCTCATTACCGAGGGGCTATATGGGATGTCGCGCCACGCGGCCACGTTAAATGACGGACAAGCCGACGCTGAAAGGCCTAACGAGCTTTCATAATTACTTTTCGATCGATGACGATACCCTACACACACGCCCGCGCACGCAGCATGCTTATATACATTCACCTAAACGATAAGTTGTATACGTACGAATTACCAATTGTTGGCCCGTGTGGGTGTATCGGTGCTCGATGAGTCGAATGGCTTACAAACGGATTCAATTCGGCGCTTGAATGACTTTTTTTTGTGTGCGTGCGGTGCAAGCGCGTGGAGCGCATTTGAATTTAATCAAAGATTGACAGGTAAACGATGCGAGTTATATGGAGATTTTGTTTTTATTTTCCGATATTTAGAGAGGTTTAATTTTTTGGAAGGTGAGTATTGTGTTGATGGTAGGATATGCGACGGACGCGTGTACAGCGGATTCATTGTTTTTTTTTTTTTTTTTTTTTTGCGGAGGGAGTACTGGAAATAATTATCTACATTTACGACGTTTCCATTTCGACGAATTAATTCATGACACACGTTGGAACTTTGCACGTGGAATTACATGTTATTCTTATACGGACGCGAATCGATACTTTTTAATGTGAAACATTTTCGTTGATTGGATGGGTTCAAAGTACGAAAATAAACGTTTGGAAAGAATTTTAATATTTCTAACTGCTCGATATTCCTTTAATTTTAATATTAAATAATTCGAGACATTGTATTTTGCGAGAGATTATTTATGTACGAGAGTATATCTTTCTTTTTATTTCGGGAAAATCTCTACCTTATTTCTGTCACTATAATTAAGTTATTCGAGAATGTAAGTTTCAAGCTGGGCTAACTTATTCAGCAAACTTTTTTTCAGCGCAAAAGAAACTGACGAAAGTTCGCGGGTTCCAAGACGACACTCTTTCACAAACTTGTCCCGAAGATTTTGAACAAAATTTATTTATCATAATAAAATTAGTGAATTCGAATATTATACTGCATTGGAATAATATACTTTGAATTTGTTTTACTATAATATGGATGAATTTTATTGCGATAAAAATGAATTCGAAAAATTACGGGTATTACTGGGTTCTTAAATTCTGGAAAAAACTTTTTCATCGCTTTTTGATTCTTCCAAATTTTATTATATAGGCTTAAAAATTGTTATTTGTTTTAATCCAAATAACAATCACCGACGCAAACACATCAAATCCGCGAGTTAAAATTTCATATGCAAATAACTACAATATTCATTCTCGCAAACCTTCCATGCATTAATAACAATAAATACACGTCGAGCCAATCCTTTTGGAAAAAAGGTCGAGCATCTCCATTTAAATATCCGCAAACTATATCCAAGCGTCACAGCGGAAGAACATCGCCGTTGCACTTTGCGCGACAAACCCGAATCCGAGTTTCACTCACACCACGCGCTTAACAATTCACAATAAGCCTGTTCGCACATGCAAAAACTATCCACTCGATGTAAGCCGCATATATATATGTATGTATGTATGTACATATACATGCTATATAGCTTATAGCGAGAGGAGGGTATAAACTCGAAAGATCGTATAACGCCGAAACGCTCGCTGTTATATATTCGAGGTACTTGCGCACAATGACGAAAACGGTGATCGCGCGACGTGCGGCTCGTCGCTCTATAATGGAGGCAATCGCTCTTGCTCTTAACGCCAACTGCGGTACATTAGGATTAGTTTCTAGTATACACGTTTGTTCATATTTGCGTAAGCGAATGGTCGTGGAACAGAATAGTAACGTTTTTCTACGGCGTCGTTGGCATCGAGCGAAATTGAAATTATACTTTTTTGCGGGTATGAATGGATGTCGAAAAAGCCGGTCGAGTTTGAGTATAGCCTGGATTGATTGCTTTTTCGTGTGTTTACTTGCGGTGCGTTTTGCTCGTGGCCGAGGGATGCGTTTTCAGAGGAGATAAACGAATGAGCTTGCGTATTCACATTGAGAGATTGTAAGAAGTACTGTTATAGATCAGTTTTATTTGATTTATACATATACTTTCAAAAATGCTAGAATTTTACTACTATAATTTCAAGATATTATATATTCAGAGGTAAAGTTATTGCTAATATCACAGAATCATTAAGTATTGATCAATATATTGAGAAAAAAAAACCTTGAAATTTCATTTCCTACAGTTCCTACACGAGTCAATCATTCCACAATCATCTATTATATACTTAGAACAAACTCGAAGATAACATAAATACACACCGCGCCGTTGTAAAACTTGTTCCACTTCATTCCTCAATCATCGATCAACTAAACTGTTCCGTTCAGCCCACAGTCCCGCATAGACGACGCCGCGGCCAAAGTATCCACCGAGAGCATCAAGCTTGTCTTGGGAAAAAGTTGAAAATTCATCGATTCGACATAGCGCCGCTAGAAGAAAAGTCGATTCATCCAACTCCCCGGCGCGAACCCATACCGTATGACTTTCAGCTTGCTTCCCGCGAACAAAGCCTCCCCTCTCTTTCTCTCTCTCTCTCTCTCTCTCTTGCCGAGCACGGGAATCGTCTCGCCCGCTCAAACTTTGTTTTGACGTGTAAGGCTTTATTGTTCGCTTCCCCCATTCATTACGCCTTTGTACTTGCCGCGGAAATCACCTCCCCGACCAATAAAGCAAAAAGCAACAATAAGTATATATGTCTATATATCGGGGGAGAAACCGAATCGACAAGACGCGGCGAGCGGTGGGCTGCAAAAGTTTGATTTTAAAACGACCAGACTGTGGAAAAAAGAAGAGTCGCTGGGAAGAGAGCTTTTCTCGAGGCTGTTGACAGAGAGCCGTAAGGAGAATTATTCTACCCATCTCTCTCTCTATCTGCAAAGCTATAGAAGTTTCCTTCTTTCCTACGTTCTTGCTCCCTTTCTTTCTTCAGCTCCTTTCCACTTTTCCACTCTTACTTCTACTTCCTGCTCGTCCTTCTTATACCCGTACCTTCATATAGTCTCGAGCTCTTCTCTCTTCGCTGCTTCTCTTCGCTTTTCTTTCACTGTGTGAAGGAGTAACTGAGGCTCAAGGACCATTAAAAAAAAGGAAGAACTCGGCGAGCCTCTTTCAGTTTTTAACCGTCTAGACATATATACTACTCCTCATATTGCAGTTTTTCCATGTACATATCTACTTGAAATAATACACGTCAAGTCAGACGGCCAAATACTTCAAGGCTGCTAAAAGTTTGTAATGAAACTTTAAACATGGTTTCGTAAATAGCATGACCAAAGAGAAGTTCTATAGATTGTCACGAAATATATCAACGATATCTTCGACGATAATTTAGATGAACTTTTTCAAAGTCATCCTTTCAAATTGGAGTTAGATTTTGTTATTAATTGTATAATTCCTAAGTATTAATAGTTGACAGCGGGTAAATGTATGTAAATAAAACTCCAGTTTAGATGACACAGCTCATTCACAAGTAAGTAAGATATAGTGTGTGTGTAATACACTTAAGGGGACGTCGCGTCGAATATCGACAGGTGGACTCCCACTTACGTCATGGGATTAATGACTTATGGCAAATTGATTTAGTAGATATGCAAAGCTATTCGCGTCGGAATTCGAGTGTAAAATATATCTTATGTGTAATTGATGTTTTTTTTCTAAATATGCATAAGCACTACCGGTAAAGAGTAAGGGAGTTCAAGATATGGCAAAGGCATTCAAAATTTTTTTATAATAAAGCAGGACTACAGAGAAATTTTAATAAAGAATTTAAAAGTCTCGTAAAAAAGGAAAAGATTAATCATCCGATTTAATAGAATACTAAACATTGCTCTATGTGGAAATAATTTACATTGCAAGGAATCTATAAGTGGGTAAAAATACTTCCAGATTTAATGAAAAAATATAATAATAGTAAACAGCAAACAATAGGAATGTCTCCTACTGAGGGAGCTCAAAAGAGAATGAAAAACATTTATTACAAAGTGCCTACTCTAGACTGAAATATGCTGGTAAAGGAAAATTTCACGATGGTGATTTTGTGCGAATTGGTAAATTTAAGAAAATATTTGCTAAAGGCTACACTGAGAATTAGATAACAGAAATATTTACAGTATAAAAAAGTTACATATATACTTAAAGATTTGCAAGGTCAGACTATAACTGAAGGATTTTACGAATACGAAATGTATAATACAGCATATTAACTTGTAATTTATTTATTGCAGAAACCTTAATAATGTCCCCATGGTATGGACGAAAATGTCTTTGCAGCAGTCGCATCATCCACCTCTAACGTCAGAGACCCGGACGACATACCTCTTTCCTTCATTAAGCAGTATTTATATGCCATCCTGCCCGTTTTATTGAATATATTTGACTGCTCTCTATAGTCAGATATTTTTCCATCGCAGTGGAAGAGAGCGATTGTCCGGCCTATCCCGAAATGCAGTCAGCCGCGTGAAGTGGAGCACTTTAGACCAATCAGCATTCTATGCTCAGCCTCTAAGATCTTTGGATCCGATGCATAGGTATAGACAAATTGAAGAATTTGTTACCACCCTTCTCGACCTGCTTCAATATGGATTTCGAAAGCGATTTAGTATACATACTGCTCTGATTAAGATTGTTGATCATATACGAGAGGCGATAGATCGACAAGAAGTTACGCTACTCGTTGCGATAGACTTCTTCCGTGTCTTTGATGTCGCTAACATCTCACTGCTCATTGATAAATTGCAAGCCCTTGGTTTCTCGGACGCCACCTGTAAATGGATTTATTCGTACTCTACCAATCGAACGCAAGTTGTAAAGTCTAAACCTCAACTCCACTCGTCCGCCACAGTGACGTACCGCAGGACAGCCGTGTGGCCCACCGCTTTACTCATTGTTTGCAAATAATGCGCTTTCGGCACGTTTTAATTGTAGATACCATTTTTATGTGGATGATTTGACGATCTATTATCACGGTACATTTAACGAAGTTCATTCGATTATTGATAGGGTCAACGAGGACCTCGAAAGTTTATCATCTTGGGTAGATATAAATTAAATCGCTATTAATGCAAAAAAAAACCAAAGCTGTTTGGTTCGGAGCGCGTGGGTATATGTCGAGAGTGCGCGATGTCCCATCCATTCACCCTACTATCCGCGGCGATGGAATAGAGGTCAGCGATTTGATTAAACTACTAGATGTAGAACTCAGCAGCACACTGTCATAGCACCTGCAAACTACAGCTGTTTCGCCAATGCTTCGCTTCGTATTGTATTTCTTTCTATTTTTTCTGGGTGATACACATTTTTTATACGTTTTCGACTAGCGCCACTATTATTGTAACTATTAACATTAATGTTCACCTTATGGCTGTTGCAAGAATTGCTTTTACGTTTATTGTTAGTAATTATATTTATATTTATTTCAATTTTTAAATTTACTTAATTAGGTGTAGTACGGTGCATGAGGGTATGTTCTCATTCAATTCAATATATATCACTATTTTATTATATGCAAACTATGTATTCATATTCAACAATCATCTGCCAGTACAAGTAAATCTCATAGAGAGATTGAATTCATTTTTTACATGCATTTTTAGTAACTATTAGTATTATAAAGTAATAATATATATTTATTTTTCTGTATATCAATGTAAATACTTGAAGCTAAAATAAACCTCATAAGGTTTAAGAAGCTAAATAAAAAAAAATATATATATATTTACTTTTATAAAGAGGGAGACAACAAATATTAATTATCGGTTGAGTCTCAATTTCAAAAGTCTATCGGATCAGGTATGGGCGATGTTCGCTTCGTCGCCGCCAGTTAAGCATTTACTGCCCCTGCCGTTTAAGCATTAGGTACCTTATACCACTACTCATGTAATTGCCTTACTTCTACTATATAATATAGTTATGCATTTACAGCCCCTGCCGTTTAAGCATTAGGTACCTTATGCCACTATTCATGTAATTGCCTTACTTCTACTATATAATAT
>UELU01139879.1:0-13248 GCA_900490025.1 Megastigmus dorsalis | reverse complement strand
CCTTTATTACTATTCGCACTCTCCCCACCATGTGTTCGGTATTGCAGGTCTCGCGCTCTCTCCAGTTTTTGCGTGCGCGAAGTAAACCGATCTGCACATGCGCGTTTCTCGAGCACGCTACTTATGAGGAGCGTGCGCGAAGTATAATGATCTGCGCATGCGCATACTTCGCACACGCTTGTCAATAGAGTGCTCGAAACATGAACTTCGCACATGCAGAACAAGCATGAGAAGGCGAGTTTTGCGCATGCCGTTAAATAAAATAAAGTTCGATACACGTATGCGAAGCGGGTGATACTGGCACGGGTGTGGTTTGTCGCCCGAGCGAAGCAAGTACTATTTTATATTTGCCCTACATAAGAGTAAAAATCAAAGTGTAACAACTTACTTATTAAAAATATAGATTAAGAGAATGATCTCAAATATTATATATATGCTGATATGAAAATTTCTGTTGGTACATTTTATTTTATTATGTCGAGAACAGTTTTACGTTTATAAGAATAGGTCAAACACAGCAATAAAATAGCGCATAACGAGTTTAGTCTCGAACAAGCCGATGCACTATACATATACATCCACCCCAAAATAGGTAATCGATTAGAAAAATTAAGAACAAATCGTTATGATGGCGGTAAATGACGCGCGAAACAAAAACCACAAAAAAGAACTGGCAAACGTCAAACTATCCATAGCCAGCCTCTGTATACCCCACCCAACGTCATAAACGTTTCACGCGCAATTGCGGGCGAGGAAAAATAAAGCTCGGACACGAAGCGCACACCACGGGGTATCAGCAGTAGCAGCAGCAACAGCAGCGCGTCGTCGATTAAAAAAAAGGAAGGAAAGAAAGCGGAAAGCGATAGGTCCGCGCTCTAATAGCGGCCGTATATAACCTGCATATACCGCGTCGATTGGATGAAAATCTCGTGTGATAGGTCAACTGCTGCAGTGCACGCTGGCGGTATTTGAGCGAGTCTTGACGCCGCACATGCACAAGGGCGTGCAGTGCTTTTTTCTCTCTCTATTTTTCCGACTCCCGCACTCCGAGTCTCCGAGCGCATGAAAGTGGCACCGCAGCTCGTCTTTCTCTCTCTATTTTAAAACTAACCATTGACCGGTCTTTACTCAACTGTCACTAACTTATCGCGAGTATCGGACCGCGATGACTCTCTTGCATTGTTGGCGAGAATGCGCGTCAAACGATTTTGTACGGAGCTCAATTGCCGATAATGTTCGATTTGTTTGGTTTTTCGCTTAATGCAGATTTTTGCTGTTTCTTTGCGAGCGCTTGTCCTGCTTGAATTTCGAGTTTTGATTTGGAGACGAGAAACATCGTTTTTAATGACCATAGCTATTTTGAGTGTGGACAAGTAAGACGATTTTTAATGGTACTGTTGTTGTTTAAAGATGAGAAAGTAAAGGGATGTTTCCTTATCAACGATATCGTTTCATTTTTCACTGTATCTTTTAAAAGCTTGGTTGACTATAGATAAGCGTTTTTATTTAGTCTGATAGTTGTCAATTAGGTATACTGGTATAACTTCCAGAATCTTCTGTGTTCTGCGCTTCATGGATGTGAATAATATTATCAAAGAAGTTTTTACGAAAGCTTTGAATATTAAATTTTCAAAGTGAGACCTGATATTGATTTAGTGTACTAAAATAAATGCACTCTTAACGATTTCTTTACATTCCCTAAGAGAAAAATTATAACAAATGATTCTTTAAGACTTATTATACGTTTTAAATAAAAATAGTATTTATATAGTTGTTAAAGAAATTAATGCAGAAAAATTAATAACTAGATACAAAATATTCATAAATGCGACTGAATGGATAAAATCACCAACGAATGTACGTACAAAATAACATGGAGAATTTGTTTATTTAGTGGTGCAGAAAAATTGTATTTTTAAGTTAGGTTAGTAGATAATAGATAGATAATTTTTCTGCAAATTCACTTACGACAGTATATATGTACAAAACACAAAAGAAGAAAAATATTATAGAAAAATATTTTGATTTTTAAAAAAAACTTAAAATCAAGCTGAAATAATAATATTGCAATATCTACTTTACATTTTCGAAAAGTTCAAGAAGATATGTCATAGAGTCTAGTGATATAGAACCAACCAAATCCTTATTGTTTAACAACTTATGTATGTCTATTTGCATAAATAAATGCAACTTTGCAAAAACTAATGAATCTAAAGAAAAAATTTTAGCAAACACTTAATTTTATACCTGCACTTTCGGACCTATCGATGACATCAACGAATTGCTACTTACAAGGGTAACCCAAGGAGCCCGAGAAACCGATTTGGCTGAAACTTTAAAGAATGGTTTCTTGTACCTAAAAATTAACCTTGGAACCTATAAGACCTTCAAATAGACTCTAAATTCGAAGATAATGACAGATTAGGCAAAATATACGAAAAAACAAGGGTCGTTTCAAATCAAGATAACTCAGCATTTAAAATTTCTATTAACTGGTATGAAAAAGCAAATAAAAATAGTAAAAATTTCCTTTAATTCTCATTTTTATGCGAGTTTTTAGCATTTTTCGTTCATAAGTTATGGATGATTGAAATTTAAGTACCATTGTACCTTGAAAAATAGTGGGAAAACTGAAGTCTATTTCAGGTATAATATTCAACCTTATTTTCAATCATCCATAACTTGCGAACGAATAATGGTAAGAACTCGCATAAAAATGAGAATTAAAGAAAATTTTTCCTATTTTTATTTGCCTTTTTATACCAGTCGGTAGCAATTTTAATTGCTGAGCTGCTTTTTGCAACAAGTTATCTTGATTTGAAGCAGCACGTGTTTTTCGTATATTTTTCTGAATCTGTCATTATCTTCGAAATCAGGGTTTATTTGAAGGACTTATAGGTACTGAGCTTCATTTTTAGGTACATGAAACCATTTTCCAAAATTTCAGCCAAATCGATTTCCCGGAGTCCTTGAGTTCCCTTGTTAGTATATTAGTATATCTCTATAAAAAACCTACTTTTAAAAAGTAAAATCTTGGCAAGTATGAGTTTTTTCCACGGACATAATTTTATAGTTATTATATTAAATTATCGAAATATAAAACATTTGAGTAATAAATTTAAAAAAATTATATTAATTAATAATAAAAGGTTCTCCCACTCTCTCCCGTTTATTTCAATATTTTAATTTTTTTTAAACATTTCTCAATTTGTTATTTTTTTTTAAATACATGTATAAATTAATTTATGTAACTTTTTATGACTAAATCTCTTAAAACACTTTTTTGTTTATAAGTAAATCATTGTTTTATTATCAATTCTCTTATAACATTTTCTTGTTTGTAAGTAAATCATTACTACTTTTTCTAATGTACTAATAAATCTACTATTTAGGTACAACAACATTAAATTGAATTTTTAATTAAATACACCTACTTCTTTATTTATTCAGGTAAATTTGTCAATTTCTGATGGTCAATTTAAACTAAAGAAAGTCGTGAAGTCAATTAAAAAATTGTCAAGAACTCTTTCTTTCATTGATAATCTTACATCATTAACTATTCCAACTTTCTTTCATAAATTTAGGCTAAAGAAAGTTGTGAAATAAACTTATAAATGGTCAAGTATTCTTTTTAAATTAGTATATAACTTTATACAATTATTCAGTGTTCATTTAAATTCAATCAATTAATTATTAGTTAGTTTACACCGTTCATCAATTGTGTCAGTATTAACCTGTTTTCTTCGAGGTTCATTTTTTCAGAACTTTGACTGCATAAAGTGTGGCAAGAGGTTATCTTATATTATAGATTGTATAAATAAATCTGACGGCCCTATATTAAATAATATGAAAATCTTTTCAGCTTTAACATTACTTAAAACTTTATAAAATATCTTTAATTTTACAAAATAACTATAAACATACTTGGCGGACCGTCTAATGGTAATTTAAGGTGTTTTCTTTCACTCATTCCTTTGCATAAATATAAGCAATCCTAAATAATTTAAAATTAAACCACTCACACTCTGTATATATTAAAAAGTATAAAAGACCATATATGTGCCTCCCACCCTTTTTCTATTTGAAGTTTATGAAATTTTGTTATTTATTATTTGAAAGTGTTTCTATCATTTAGTAATAGAAATATTACCGGATGATTTTAACGGATGATTTACTTGTAAACCAAAAAGTGTTTTAAGAGATTTAGTCATAAAAAGTTACACAAATTAATTTATACAAGTATTTAAAAAAAATTAACAAATTGAGAATTGTCTAACAAAATTTAAGATATTGAAATAAACTGGAGAGAGTGGGAGAACCATTTATTATTAATTAATATAATTTTTTTTTAATTTATTACTCAAATGTTTCATATTTCGATAATTTAACATAATAAATATAAAATTATGTCCGTGGAAAAAACTCATACTTGCCAAGATTTTACCTTTTTAAAGGTAGGTTTTTTATAGAGATTTCATAACTTTCTAAGAGACTGCAAATAATAATTTATGTGTAAAACTTAGTAATATAATTTCTTAGATTTGTATCTATTAATTAAATTGTTTAAATGTTATAATTGTTTCAATAATTTTATTATTACGTTTATACTAATGCTAAAAATAATATATAAGCATCTTTCGCGCCTCTACGCCATGGTCTTTTTGCAACAAGTGAATCACTTGTTTTATACCATTGGTTATATTGACGTAGCATATTTGTGTAGTGTCCAGAATCATTTCGCTTACATTCTTCTAAATCATTAACAAAATATCTCTGTAGAATTTTAAGTATCTGGCTAGAATAGGTTTTAAGTGAGAAATGAAAAAAGCTTTTAAAGAGACTATGTAATGTTTAGAAATGCATTACAACTTTTTAAATTCAAATTTTTTTTCCTTGAACTGACAGATGAGAAATAATCTTTGTGGCTTTCTGGGCATATAAATACACTAGAACCCCCCGTCGCGGCTTCGCCCGCGCTATAATACATAGATGTAATATAATAATTGTTTAAAAATGTTTTTTTTTTTTTTTAATGATAGATCTATAAAATTTCTGAGTATATGACATTCTTTAACAAAACCTCCTTACCCGCCGACCTAATGTTGTTCGCCCGCGGCGCCCGCCTGTATTACTAAAGAGAAATAATCATTAGAAAATATATTAAATCGTTTTATTTCTTTATTTTTTTTATTTAGTAGTAGTAACTGTTTTTAAATGAAAGTTGAATTAAGAAAAAAATCCCTAGATCTCTTTCGCAGGCGCAAATATTCGCTTTTGAATCTTAGTGATCATATTCTGTTAACAAAATTATTTATTTATTGCTAATAGTTATAATAAATGCCAAAACCCAGTACACATATGTGAACCGCAAAAATTTTGCAAACGTTTGATCATATTTATGTATCCTTAAACCATCTCTAACGTAAACGCAAGCCACTGTACTGCGAAATGAGTAGCTACTGTTCGATTTTTTTCTGTAAAAATAAAAAACTACGCGGGACAAACTAAATAATTTTGCAAACGCTACTTACAAATCGCAATTTTTCGGTATTTTTGTCATCGCGATTAATTAATGTTGGCCGCTGAGTTCCTGTACCCAAATTGTAGTCTTTTGAATTGGAAGGGTAACTGTCGGGATCATCGGGATGCAAAGAATAGTGCTATTTCACCTCTAGGAGGGCCTGCAGCAGTGAGAATATTAGTTTCTATAATATTATTCGCATAATTTTGATTTATAACCTATTGATACTATTTCATAAATTAGGGAAATTAAGATTTGTTAATAGAATAATAGTAGGTCCTATTATTTACAAAAATGAAACCGCTAGTAAGAATATTCGCTGAGGAAGATTCAATACATCGAGTACTCAAAATTTTACTCAAAAACGGTTTGCTCAATACCGGGTTTCACGCTCCTACTTATACCCTCGTCGACAACTGTTTAGGTGCGTGTTCGCTACCAGCTATGCGTCGCCGCCTGGTGGCAGCGCGCGACTCTGCTTTTCTTGCAATAAGCTTTATAAGAAAAAATACGCTTTATGTAAAAAAGTGGATAGTTACAGACGAATGATTTTAACAGAGGCAATTGTCTATAAAACTATTTTGCTTTTTTTCTTCATCATAAACCAAACATCTCTGTAAATTTTGAAGTGTCTGGCTTCAATAGATTTTAAACCAGAAATGAAATAAGTTATTCAAAGGTAATCGTGCTGCTTAGATATGCATCATAACTTTTTAAATTCAAATTTCTTTATATTTGTCTGATAGATAAGAAATAGTCCTTGTGACTTTCTGGTCATAAAAATACATCAGAATCTAAAATTATATACAGCTTCAAGTAATCCATCCCATAATAATATGATATCCATAATAATGTAATAAGCTTCATAAGACAAAATAGAACGCTTTATGTAAAAAACTTGACAGTTCTAGACCAGGAAGTCTTCACTCTTCACCTCATCAATTTATTAAGCTAGCTGAAAAACAGAGAAAAACAATTTAACAAAGTATCAAAGTTTAATTTATTTAAATTTATTTCAGACTAAAATAATTAAAGAAAGGTATACTTATCTAATGCTCCAGCTCCAATGTTGTCTTCAATTATTTGTGATTGTTTAAAATACAGTAGAATTAAAAAAGATTTATATCAATATACATAAACATATAACCTTAAAGATAAAATAAAACTGAACTGAATAATATCTCTATATATAATATCTATAATATCTATATATATAATATCTCTCTCTCTATATATATATATCATCATATTTATGTTCTATACATACATTCACACTTAAAGCTTTCTTACCAGCCTGTAACAATATTTTACATGTCGTTGACGGAGGATTTTTACTTCATAAAGTTATTTGGCAAAAGAACGATACTATCGAAGGAATTGCAAATAAATATTTTAATTATGTTTGAAACCATTATGCTGCTAATAGTTTTACAGTATTCGACGGCTATCCCGACGTAAATAAAACTGTAACTACACACTCACAGCATCTGCTACTACTTCGATGGGCACGAAAGAAGCCGAACGTTCACGTCGTAAGAAATCTGTAAACATCCATACATTTGAGTATCAAGATATAAGTAAAATACCGTTTTCACAAGAGAAATTTAAAAGAAAAAACAAGAACAATTTAATACAAAATATATCGAATAAACTACAATCAGAGGAATTTTTGTGCAAGCAAGCTTCCGAAGATGCCGACGCGTTAATTGTAAATACTGCAATTGAAATTGCAAAACGCGATGATAAAATTATCGTTGTTATTGGTCAGGACATAGATCTCCTTGTACTTCTACATCAACTAAATTCAAATGGTCTCAGTATTTTTTTCCACAAACCAGGCTCAGGCAATCAAAAGGATTTATTTTATTCATCGAATTGTTTCAAACATGAATCATACAAAAATATAATAGCATTTCTTAACGCTTTTGCGGGTTGCGATACAACTTCTGGTTTTGCTGGAAAAGGAAAAAAAACAATAGTTCAAGAAACTATTGAAAAAAATGGATGACAACTTATAGCTGGTATTTACAGAAGTAAAAATCTGGATGTGTCATTGAATCAATTAAGGTTTCAGCAGTACCGACTGGCATCTAATAAAAACTTCCCCGCACTGAAGGAGCAGCTGCACAACACTCTTACAGAGTATATTATCAGTTACAAACTTGGCTTGGTTATTTCGACAGCGAGCTCCATAACAAAGCTAAGCAATGGGGCTGGAAGGAACGCCAAGGTAGACTCGTGCCTACATTTATTCCAGACAATGCAGAGTTAATTCCAGAAAAATTATTAAAAACTACTAGTTGCAGCTGTGAAACTGGTTGTAATAATATAAAATGTGGCTACCGATTCGGAAAATTGAAGCGATTCGGAAGAAAATGAAGAGCCGCCTACAAATCATCCTGTTGAAATTGAAGATTTCGAAGACATTGATCTTGATCTAGAAGATCCTTCAGAAGTACAAAGTTCTACTCAAGAACCACAATGTAAAAAATTAAAATTGTATTAGCGTATTAACATTTTTTGTATATTTTTTATTTTTATACAATTAATTTGTAAAAACAAAGCGAATACAAACTTTTGTAATATATAATTAAAAAATAAAAATATCAAATAATAAATTAATTGTTCTACTTCATAATTATGTATTCAAATTATTTTATCAAAATGTACCTAACATAAATTACTACTACTTATTTAGTGAAAAAATATTTGTTAATAAAAATGCATACTGGACTACCGAGTCTTAACTCTAATTTCCGATTTTCAGTACAGTACGGTGAATTAACATGATTTTCTGCGCTTTCTTCAATTAAATTCATTCAACTTTAGTAATATGACATTGAAATAAATTCTGTCAATAAAATTTAATCCATTATTTACATAAATAATAAAAAAAATTGAAATAATATAAGATATTGAAAAAGTCATTTTTTTGGTTTTTCTTCAATCTCAGCGGTTCAATAAGAAATAAACCATCGACATGTATAGATCATTTCAAGGTAGAGATATCAATGGTTAAAATGAGCTATGACACGATATTGAAATCGAAAAAAAGTTCAAGGAAGTTTTCCGTGGAAGATTTTCTTTTTTTTTCGAAAAATATAAATATTACAAAAACTACTTGTTTTCCTTATTCAAAAAAAATCATGCTTATTCAGTGCAAAAAAAGGTATACTTTCACAAAATTTCAAGTAAATTGAATTATTTTTACGAAAGTAAAAAATAAAAGTGTGAAAAATCGATTTTCCGCCATTTTCTCGGACAATTTGAGGTTATGTTAAAAAATGTCTTGCATGAAAGTTTTCCATTTTTTTATTCCCTACAACTTCTGTGTACAACATTTTTCGCTAGGAGGCCAAGTTTTCATGAAAATTGCAAAAAACCATTTTCAACCCCTAAAAACCATCCCATTTCGCCATTTTGCTTCATCTCGTGTTTAATTATTTTTTTTCTCTTTGTTATAACCTTAAATAAATGTTCCAACTGCTTTTTGCCTGCTGATAATTTTTCCCTCAAAAACCGCTTTGGCACCAGCCTAGTATGCTGTAGAGCAAAATAAACGTCGGAAGGAGGATGAACTAAACGGAAGGATGACGGTGAAAAATAACTAGATGGCTAAAGAAATAAAATCATCAAAATTTCAACCACATTGTATTAATTAATGCGCTAATCATTTTTAATGAAACTTTTTTTTTAAAAAATGTTATAAAATCATACGATTATTTTGAATACAAGTAGCTACTATACGAATAAGTATTGAATTTGCTTTTTTAAATCGAAAACGTATTTTAGATTAAAAAGTACAATTTCAAAGTATAATGGTCGTGGTGCGCCGCGCCTTAGGCTTCGTCTGCATGAACTCATACTTTCCAGCGGCGCTGCTACGCGGGCCTTGATGTCTCGAACCGTATTTTTCATCACGTGAGCCATAAAGCCGCATCAAACATGCGATTTTGAGGTTAGAGTGATGAAAAGAATTTATTGCTGTTAGATTGTGGATCTATAGACTGTATATTGTTGGCAGACGAGGAGACAAAAAAATCTTGCATACTCTATTTTCATACTTTAATTATACAGTATAAGTAAGTGTACTTATATTCTAACAGTTGGTATTTGAATATTTTGTTGAATTTTATTAAAAGAGTATAAATAAATTACTAGTAATATAAATTTATTAAAAAAATATAAAGTAATGTTTATTATATTAATTTCTTAACATTTAATCGCAATGTTTCTAATAAGATAACTTTTTACGTTTTACAATATTTACATAATTGCATAATAATTCACTTTCTGAAATTTATAAATTTGATACGGATGATCTTATTATCTCTCTGTTATGTTCGGTTGAATAAGTTTTATCTTGTACTATTTACTTTGATTATTCCACGATAATTGTTAATTGCGATACTCTTAATTGCAACTTTTTACAAAAAATCGCTTTTTGCAACTTTGTGAATTTGAACTATGACTCCGATCAGACTATATTAAATGGGAAAGTTGTATTAGGTATTAAAAGAATCTATCGGTTCGTTTTTCCTTTTATTTATACTTATCGATTGCTTTGTTACTATTATTGATATATCGGAAAAACCCTTAAAAATTGGATTCTCCAATACTCGTTCAAATTCAAGTATGTATACTTGATATTCACTGTAAGGTATAGCCTACACATCATAAAGTGCTAACGGTCGGATGGGCGTACTACTGCGCGCGCGGTATATTTGATATGTATATGCTTGTGACGTTTCGTCACAAATTCAAACCGCCATTTTGAAATTATCCAATGGAATTTTCAAAATTCTGACTTCAGAATCGTAAATAGCGGACTAGTTTACTTCGGAAAAGTGCTATTGGTTATTATTATTTTTTCTTTCGACAATTTTTTAGGCAAAAAACCAAACCACTATAAAATGGCCGCTTGGGAAGAAATGAGTTAAGGTGCCCATGCGCGCGTCGTGACGCTTGCGTCTACTTTTTGTTTGAAGGAGTGGGGGTAGAGGAGTTGGATATGAGGTATGTCCACAAAAATTGTCATCAGAACGGCGTAGCTATGCACAAGAGACACCAATACAATCATACTATGATTGTATTGTATCGGTTATCGTGTCCATGTGCATTTATTTGAAATAGAAATTACTATAGGTAGTTATGCGTCAGAACTTAGTCACTTACTCTACTCAGAGCACTATAGAGCGTCTAGAGCAGCTGACGATGCACACTGACACTATCACCAATACAATACAATCATACTATAGTGTCTCTTGGGTACAGACGTACCGCTCCAGTGGCAAGTTTTGCGGACGTACCTCATGGAGGGATTATTTACTTCTTTACGACAGACGCAGAATTTGAATTGCGAATTTTGAAAGTATCTGAGTAAAAATCATGGAAATTAATACGAATCAAGAGATAAATAATATAGATAATGTCACAATTTGCACAACATATAAATACAACATATAACAGCATATAAATGATTTGTATTTTATCATATTTATCAATACAAATACGGAAAGTCGGAAAAATTTAGATGCGATACGTAAAGAGACGAAAAATCAGACGACGTTTCTCCTATCCCCACTCGTTCATAAAAATAGAGATGCTCACATATGCTGGTACCTTAATGAGGAATAGTTGCATAGTTTAATACCCTAGGCGGCAGCAGGTACCGTTTGCAACTAAATTAGTCGTTTTTTGCCTAGCGGTCCGAAAGTGCCACTTTCTCTCCCGGGGTCGGTTTGAGACAGTGGCAATTTCGTCCTCGCTAGGCAAAAAAATAGTATACATTCCATGGGAAGTAAATAAGAATGCCTCAGATAGCATATTTGTCATTTATTTGCGATCTGAGACCATTCTTACTTTTCCTCTTTAGGTGTGTAATATACTATTATTCATATATATATATATATGTGACGTTTCGCGCCAAACCTCCTAGGCCGGTAAGCGGGCTCCCAAAACCTCACCTTTTAAACGCATTCCTGCGGTATGAAAATGCATCTATCGATAAAAGTTCGTATAGATTTTCGATGTATTTTTTCCTCAGCTTTCTTGTAGTGACATTTGTTTTTAATAATTTTCTCGTTTTAACCTTGAAAAAACATAAAACGTGTTATATCTCGAAAAGTGTATTTTTAATATTTCTTTTAATACTCTAGATCGAAAGATTAGGATTTTTCTACATTGAAATAGCTATTTTCCAGATAGGACTTTTTTGATATTTTCGAGGAATTAAATCGTGAACACGTACCCGCAGCGACAAACCAGCGCGCGCCGCGAGACTATACGCTGAGAGAAAAAATGGAGAGCTGCTGCTGCAGAGGTAGGAGAGCAGCAGCCCCCGATTCGGGCGACTGACTGCCCGAACCTTCGCATCCGTGAATGCGGATCACCACGTGTCAATGGTTTTCCAAAACATAAATCGCCTTAACTCGCTGAAAAGTGGTTGGAATTCTTTGAAACTTTGCAGGGACACGTAGAATACTCAAGCGATGGCTATAGAACAATAAAATATGCAGGAAACCGATTATTGTTAATAATTATTTAATTGTATAATATAATCCCGTTTTTTGAACTTCAAGAAAAAAAAGTATCGAGGTAAGTTTAAGCTACAAAAAATTTCCAGCGAGACATTTATTCCTTTAGCCTTGAAGAAGTTTTATGCAAAATTTCAGATCGATTGGATTAAAAATAATAAAATAGAGTATTTGTACTAAAGACGCACGCTTGCACTATGTGAGATTAGGTTGCGCCGGCCGTCGGTCAGCGGGTATCTATTAGCAATTTTTATTTATTTTTAATTCAATCGATCTGAAATTTTGCATAGAGCTTCTTTAAGGGTAAAGGAATAAATGCCCACATAGCATGAAAGCTTCCCGTAAGCTTCCCGGAAGCTTCCCAGGAAGTTTTGGAACCTTACAGTAAGCTTTCACGAAATATTGCAGGAAGGTCAAAATGTCTGGGACAAAATACTGTCAAAAAGCTTTCCTGAAAGCTTATAGTAATCTTCCAGGGAATCTTCCAGTAACCTTTTTTTAAATTTCTTCAAAAGGCTGCAGTAAGTTTTGCGAAAGATACGGGAAGCTTTCGGAAAGCTTTCGTGAAACCTTACAGCAATTCCTTAGGGAACAGTTCTATAAGACTTCAGTAAGATAACCGAAATGAAGTCTGTAAAGTTTCTGATAGCTTTATTGGAACCTTGCAGGAAGCTTTCATGAAACATTCCGGAGTACTCAAAATGTCTGGGACAAATTACTGGCAAAAAGATTCCACAAAAGGTGTAGGAATCCTTCAGAAAGCTTCCTTAAAGATTGCAGAAATCTTTAAGGAAATATTATCACACGCATTAGTGACATCGGACAAACTACAACATTTTTTATATATATTACATATATTTGATTGTAAACCACTTCGCACGCTTACAAATTATCAATTTTTCGCAAATAAAATTATAAACGCTTAAAAAATTTTCGCTACACTCGGGATTTGAACCGACGTTCTTTGGGGTACGACGCATAAACCTTAACCACTACGCTACGCAACGCTTGCGATATAAAATTTTAATCTCGCTAATAAAGTAAATGTAAATCAAGTTTTATTAAATGACTATCCTTTAAACAGTTATTCAGTGATTATAATGTTACAAATATTAAAACATTCAAGATTTTAAATTATAAAAAAGAAAATATTAATATTTAAATAAATATAGAATATACAAAGTTTTATAA
>UELU01139878.1:1718-12328 GCA_900490025.1 Megastigmus dorsalis | reverse complement strand
CGATAATACTAATTGTAAAGTTATTTATTCACTATCACTTGATGCCGGAGACCAATCATAAAGATTTTTTTCTAAACTTTCATAAACATCTTCCCCATTAAAGTTTTATTCAAACAATAAAAGAGATATAATGACTTGTAAGTTTTGAAGCACCTTTTCTGTTTTCTGAAAATCAATTCTTTGAACCTTGATGGTTAAGTTGTCATGGTAACGATAATTCTTATACGTCGCCCGTCGGACACCTAAAACTCACCTGAATGCACGGACCTATGTGGGAAGGCCTGGACGTACTTCTCTCGTAAATCACGTACGGAGTTTCTGACGACGGAAATCGATCTGACTACTCGACAGCCCTTTCCTGTAGCGATTCTTTCTCTTTCTCACTCACGACCAAATAAAAACCGATTAAAAACGATTACCATGAAAAATCCTTTCGCCCGATTAAAATCGATTAAGCAATAATCCGACTCATACTTATTGATCCTGATTCAAAATAATCGGGAAATTTCTAATTAAAACCAATAGACATTTCGCAACGAGCTACCTGATACAAACCAATTAAAACCGATTACATTAGAAAAAATTTTTGTCAGATTAAAATCGATTGAACAATAATCCAATTCAGACCGATTGCCTCCGTTTCAAACTAATCGGAAAGCACCAAATTAAATCCGATAAAAGATTTGCAATCGCGATGCCCGTTACATACCGATTGAAAACGATTACAATTAATCCGGTAATTCCGGATTGATTCCGATTCTACCTTTTATTTGAATCGGGTATCCGATTGCCCGGATTAAAACGTTATTCAAACCGATTGAATTCCAAAAAATTGAATCAAAATGAATCGGAATTAATCGGTCATTTTTAGCAGGGTATGTACATTGCTATACCCTTCATACATGTTATGCGATTACGAAATCAATGAGGCAGTCTCCCCAACGGAAACTCACTTCTCTAAATATGTTCTGTAAAGATAAAAAGATTCATGTTTGTTTAAACTTACACGTTTGCGATATTATATGCGAATTTCTAGGTTAATATAGCTGCGATTACTAGTGTTTGTATAGCTTTAAGTTAATGTAAATCGATATCTCGATCTGCGTCATGAGATTTATGAATATCATTCCGCAGCGTTGTCTGGGAGAATGTTCCGTCGTAACAGTTAGCATCGTTGTGTGTTTCTGTGTGTGTATGTAGCGCGGAATTAGGAGCGTGTGAGAGGTAGCAATACCGCGCGAGACTGCCTCCGCTTTACCGCGTATAGACGGTAGCGACATCGCGAGGGCGTGACGGCTGCACATGCGAGTGCCGGTTCCGGCGAGAGTTCAGTTCTTAACGGTCAACCGCGAAGAACGGCACGCGTTTGCAGATCTCCGTGTTTCTTCCTTTGTGAAATAAAAGTTGCACGAACAACGTACTGCGCAATTCAGTGTAGATTCCCAATTAGCATCCTGATATAGGTAGAAAAGTCGCACGAATAACGTATTGCGAAACCCAAACAATTTGCCATTACGACATCTTAGTTACCGCGCCGTGATCATGGGTAATTGTGTTTTGCGTGCGGCGTGCGTTCATACATAGCCTCAACGGCTATGAACGTCTTACAGACGCATGAGCCTCAACGGCTTATTAAGTTCTGCGTGCAGCGTGCGTTCTTACATAGCCTCTACGGCTTCTTAGTCTATCTCTCAACATACATCAATTTATATATTCTTTCCTTTCTTAGATTATTTGTAAATTTCCAAATTTTCAATAAATCTGGGTTTTTTATGCCGAAAGGCTTTTTCCCAAACAAAGTGTTGTTCATTTTAGAATCAACCTTACAACAGTAAAATTAAACTCATTAACTAAACAATTGATCTTAAAACCAACGCTTTCAATTCGGTTTAATAAAATCAAATTAAAGGAATAGATGCGCATACCAACTAAGGTACGGTAGCAGATAGTCCACGACGAAACACACACCACGCCAGGAAAATGACTATACAAACACGGAAAGGATACAAACATATCATCGGAACTTTTATGGTCATAACATCAACCATAATCATCGGAAACCACATACCAAAATCTTTATTTAATGTTACATTTTGTATTTCCGGAAGAAAATTTATGCGACTTAGAATTATGTAAACTTCTTTTTAAAATTATACCTTATTTTTTTGCGAAAATATTATAAAAATCAATTGTTGTAAAATCATACCTTATAAGAAATTTTGTTTTTTTTTCTAGATAATATTTTTATGCGAATTGTTTTTCTAATCTTATATTTTTTGCAAACGAATTATAAATGCGAAAATTTTCTAAATCATTTTTTACTCTTACACAAATTTTTGAAATCTTAAATTTTTTTTGCGACCAATTTTATGCGAAATTGTCAACTAAATCAATTTTTATATTCTTATACGAATTCGTGTCCAAATCAATTTTACGTGAATGTTTTTCTTAACCAATTTTTGTAATTTTAGACTTATTATGCGAATTTTTGTCTAAATCATTTATGTAATCTTATACATTCCTTACACAATTGTTCCTTTAGCGATGTTTTCTTTTCTAATGTATGAAGTCAATCAATAAATAACAAAAGAAATCTTTGAATTCAACCCTCTTTAACATATAAATTTTGTATAGCGTGCGTCTTTTTGTATATTTTTAAGCAAATGTAACAACCCTTGTAGGCTTCCATACCACCTCGTCATGTTGCAGGGGAAATATCAATCAACATATTATTACATAAAAATATTAAACACAATTTTCATATTACGTGATATCACTGCAACATTACAAGTGTCGTACCCAAGCCAAAATTTTTTTGTATCAGCATCTTTTCTTGTTTTGTTTTCACCGCGCCTCCGTCGAGCTCTCATTTGCGCGCATCCTTGCGGCACCTGCGTCAGCGCAGGTGATAAGGCCCCGGTCGTGTTACATAGGA
Organism: Megastigmus dorsalis; assembly: GCA_900490025.1. Taxonomy (NCBI): domain Eukaryota; kingdom Metazoa; phylum Arthropoda; class Insecta; order Hymenoptera; family Megastigmidae; genus Megastigmus; species Megastigmus dorsalis. Next base: position 9,393 of record UELU01139878.1, on the reverse strand, counting down.
CACCTAGTTATCCTATGATTTTATTCATTGGTGCGCAAATATTATTTCACAATAAAATGTGGCGTACATCGGCGCATTCCATAGAAGCGCAACTCGTAGCTGACCACGCCATAAAATACAAGCGTCAGCAGACGCTACAGTTTTTCACCCAACAACAGTCAAAATGTTGACTGTACAAAAATCGCACGAGGCGATTTTTACCATCTCCACCACCTCGAATCAAGCGCAATATAAGCAGCCCCATCGGGCCACATCGAGGAGAACGACCCAACATCTGAACAAGGAACGACTGTCCGATCGCCGCGCAACGCAGCTAGAATCACTCGACGTATCGTGAATAAACGCAGCATAAAGTTCTCCAGTCTTCCCGTCACCCGGAAAGAAAGAAAGAAGTAAAATAAATTCAAAGATTTTTATTTGTCAGATTTCAATCGAAGAACTCTTTTATTATAAATCGTATTTTTTTAAGTAAACTTAAATGATCTAAGAGCAACTTTCTGGTAACTTATAATGTTCTAGTAAACTTAAATAATCGAAGAACAGTTTTTTGAAGTTTATGATGTCTTTAAGGGGTGAAACTCCTTCACAATTTTCAAAAAATCAATTTTCCTTTTGCATAAAAAATTTGTTTAACCCTTAAAGAATATCGTGCAAAAGTTTCAAAGTCAAATTCAAAGTCCTGTGAGAGCTACAGCCTGTGAGCATGATTCATTTTAGAGCGCACCACCCGTACGCCGCAGGTATACGGAGCGCTAAAAGCAGGTCAATGCCTCTTTCGTAATCCCTTTTGTGTACGTCGTTCCTACCTTTAATTGTATTAGAGCAGATATTTCGTAGCGCGTTTCAAGTGAAAAGACCATTAAATTATAGTAAATAAACGCTGTGTCAGCTACTCAGTCAGTCTCGATCGAACGTTCGGTGCATACAGTTGAAATTTGGGAGCCAAAATGTCAAGTTATCCAAAAGGAGAGAAAATCAGTACTTCCCGAGCATCAAATCCTCGAAAAAAAGTTTTCAAGGCAATCAATTTACGGCTGCGGACGAGGAGAGACCAGAAACCAGTGCATGCGAGCTGAAAATACGGACCGTGACCGGATAGCTCGGCAGAACCGGCGCAGCTTAAATGAGGCAGAAGAAGCCCAACTAGCCCGAAAGCAACAAGTTCTTCAAGAAAATGCATTATTTGTTGAAGTTGAAGGAATATTGTATGCACCAGGAATCGCAGATTAATCGGTAAGTTACTAAAATCAGTAGTTTTCATGTGTGTAAAAACTTTAATCGCGTTTTTCTAAAAACTACATTTTTGAATTGGCGTAACTTCTCATTTAAAAACTAAACGACAGAACTTGCTCAAACTTTCCACAAGTTACTTTATAGTATTGTTTTCTATTTATACCTAAAGATTTAAACCTTTCTTATTAAAAAAGTAATTTTTTAAACAATAATATAACAAAAAAAGCGGTGAAATATTGTACTTTTTTTTAAATAGCTGTCGAATTTACCATTTCATAATTTTGTATGCATTTGTAGGTAAGCATAGAGCGAAATTATACTACTAATCGAAAACTGTTTCTATTTTTTGTTTCAGATTACCCAAAAAAATTGGAGAAATTACGCCAATTGCAAAGTCCCTCGTCCCGTTGCGAACTACGGCGTCGCATAGCACCGCTATTTTGTTTGTTTTTTTTTAAATAAAAAATCATTTAAGGTTTTTTTATAGTGTGAAAAAATTTTATTAAAATCAGAAAATAATAAATATTTTTGTCTCCTCAAAAAAAAATTCGTAAAAAACGCATCATTTTTTCGTTTCTAAAGGAGTTTCCCCCCTTAACGTAACTTAATAATTGCAGCTTGACAGGCGAATGAGCAATGTGGTCAAGCATTTCGCGGCTTTTATTAATTATTCATTGAATAAAAATAAGAACTTTAGGAATGAATTATTAAATATTATTATTTAAAGAAAATAAGAATTTATTACAATTAACATCATTAAATGCTTTTAATAGTTTAAAAAATTATATTTTAAAAATTGAAACATATTCAGTTATTGTTTTTATTCTATTATCTTACAAAATTAATAATAAAAAATAAACTTCTTTTATTGATCGCATTTGGAAAAATGCAGAGCGGACAGTGTTCTGTTTTATCATGAACGACTTTCGTCGATATTGATTTCTGATTCTACTATTGGTACGAGCATCGATGTTCATGTATCTGCAGTTTTCTGCAAGACGGAGATAGAGGAACAATAAATAAAGTGGAATAGAGACAAGAAAAAATATAAAAAATAAATGAATTCACTTACGTGGAATAAACGTTAAAAAACAATAAGTATTACTCACATGTGAAAGTCATAAGAGAGTTGGTACGACAACTGAAAAAATATGATGGGTAGGATCAAGAAAATTTTCAAAAATTTTGACTTTTGAGTTTTAATTGAAAAAAGCGTGATTTAGCAACAAAAATAGATATGGAAGGTACAAAAAAACATTAGCATGTGAAATTCATGATTCTATTAATAATTAAGTATTACATATATTTGTATTTAATGAATAAGTCTGGCATAATTTTTCATAACTACGTAATGACAGTATTTTCTGAATAGATAGAGATTACAAATGGTTTGCTAAGTAACATTTAATTATTGAATATACACATCAAATTCTATAAAGCACTTTTGTCATAGGCTACTGATAGTGGCCGTATACATTGTGTATTAATTATTCTGAGTTCGTGCCATCATAGATATTTTTTGAGCTTTCTGAACTATATCCGGACAACGGCGACGACGCACTAGTCTACAATCTTGAAAAAATCCTTCATTACGTGGAAATCCATGTGAACCATCGGTATAAGTTACTAATCCTGAAAAAAATTTATATAATAAGATTAAATACTTATTAATCTTATGATATGATATAATTAAATTTACTAGCCTAGATAAATTATTATAATGAAAATGAATATATCGTTCGTTGAACACTTTCTTAAAAATAATGAATAGAATTTATCGATCATCATCGAACACATAAAGTTTAAACTCAATATTACTCTTCTTTTGTAAGGTGGACTGCTTAAGTACATATGTAGCGCGAAAGCCCTGGGCGAATCGTACTCTTTTGCCTAACCCTAAGGACGGAAGAACTGCAAGGAGAATGAGAGAGAACACGAGGAAATACAATAGGAATGTAGCTTTATTATAAACTCTTTTGTGCAAGCGAACGGAATGGCGTACGATGGTCCTTCCAGCTCGGTAGCGTAGAGCGTACTGGTGTCGCAGCACACACTGGGCAGAAGCGAGACGTCGCTTTCTTGCCACCCTGCGACTTAGAATAGGGGGCGCGGTTGGATGAATTGTTTCCGACGATGGCGCCGGGGAAGAGCTGGTGGTGTGGCGTAGACCCCCACAGGTACTCCCTCCCTCTGTAGTGCTAGTGCCGGCAGGCAACGAGAACGAAACCCTCTTCTTGGGGAGCTGATGTGCTGGAGAGGTCGTGGTGGATTAGTCGTCCCTTGGCGTCTATGACAGTAGTTCTCGGACGAGCTCATCTTCTCTCTCTTCTTCATAGCGGCGAGACACGAGTGCCAGCTCGGGCCATAATAAGTCGTCGCTGAGGTTTTCTGGCTAGGCTGGCTGCGGTGGCGGAGGCGAATGGTCAGCTGGAGGCGGTTGAGGGTCCGAGGCGTCCAGGTAGGCTGGCTTGAGGTTGTCGGTCGAGACGGTCTTCTCTGCGCCGTTGAAATCCAGGACGAAGGTCATGGTGTTGATGCGGCGGATGATGCGATGAGGGCCAGTGTACAGCTACTCCAAGCGCTTCCGGATTTTGTCCAGCCTGCAAAAGGCGTGCGTGCAAGTCTGGAGGTCCCGGTGCGTGAAGGGGCGCCGTAGAGAGTGGTCCGATGCTGGGACTGGCTTGATCGCTGCGAACAAGTCCCGAAGCTGTCTTGCGAAAGCTGACTGGTTCGAACGGCTTGAATGGCGGCAAGCTCGTCTGCCGCGGCACCCTGGAACGGCGCCGGCGACCTGGCCCGACCCTTGGGTGCGCCGGGGAAGAGTTGGTGGTGAGGTGTAGACCCCCACACATATACACCTTACAACGCAGGCGCGAACCACTTTTGGAATCAGTTTATTCGGAACTGGATGAAAAAATAATAGTGTAGCAGGTCTCATTCGACATTATTTGTAAGCAGAATTATGACCGATCAAGTAGGGTTAGTCACCGTTACGTTATCGGACGGAGAGCGGTAACTTCACTCCGACGATTTCGGAGAACAGTGTTTTTAAGATTTCGGAGAATACCAACTGTGTGGAGTGTTGTTTTATCATTTTGTTGATATCGCTAATTGAGATGAAGGATAATAGATGGCGGTACACAAATATTTTCAGCGTTGCACTATTACTTTCAATCGCGATAAAATAATTTAAAATAATTCAATTATAAGTAATTGGTATTATTATGAAACAAAAAGTTTTACTAACTTTAATAGTAAAACTACTGTAGTTTTTTTCCTATTATCAAATGAGGTGGATACTAGATGAACTATTTTTTAATCTTGCCTATTTATAGCTGTTGAAATCGCGTCCGCTACTCCGTGCAGAGGAGTTATATTTGCCGCGTGCGCGAGGATTAAGTGATTTGATATAAGTAAAGCTTGCACTGCATATAAATTTAACTGAAATTTATTGCATTTGCAATATTAAATACACTTACAGTAACTTGGGTGGTGATTAGTGAGAAAAATACATAAACCACATGGCGACGAGGTAGAGCGTCGACGCGGTAGAGTGGCGAGCGTAGTCTCGCGTAGGTGCTCTGCAGTAGGCCGCGGCTAGAGCGGAAGAGAGCGAGCTCGGGGCGCGAGAATCCTTTTTCTTGCGTCGCGAAGCTCGCGAGCCGATAAGCGAGGGAGGGGACGTGTCGCGCTGGCTGGTCGCAGCGCGAGTCTTTGACGAGACTTGCACCGCGTCAGTCAAGTGCGACCTCTGATCCGAGCGGCGCTCGTTTTGAATGAGCGGCCGCGACAATAGCTTATAATGATCTTTATCTGTCAGTCTAAATGATTATTAGACTCTCGAAAACCAAGTAGAGTACGAACCGACATAATTATGTTTTCAAAAGTGAAAAATTAAATTGCTCAATTTTTGCCGCAGAGCAAATTTAACTTTGTAATGACATTCGTGCCTATGCTCGTAGTCGTCGAGTGCGACAGAATTCCCTACCTAGACATAAAAAACTATAGAGCAAATTACCTGAATGCAATGTTCAGCGACCCTGTACTTACTCGTCGAGTCCGACCGAATTCCATCCCTAAATACAAAGAACCATGGAGCGATATACTGGACACAATGTTCAGCGACCCTAGGCACACACGCTCTAAGATCAACTCTGCAAGTACACACATGAATACGTTAATAAAAATAATAATAATTAACTAATAATAATTAGACGTACATGGTTCGCAAACTGCATTGTCAAGCACCTACTCTACTAGTTTAAATATTCTATATTCTATAACCTTCGTCGAAGAGTACATCTTGGCTTATACTTTGCTCGGAGAGTTAAATTTTCAAAATATGCAGCAGAATCCTTTTTAACGAGTTAAACTATAAATTAAGTATTCTTAACCAAACTGACCCGGGACTGTTGTGCACATTACTTCGGGCCGGCCGACGTGTCTAGGTCCTACGTCAAGCGTATCTGTCTTGTTTGTCTTTGTCTATTCTACCTTTGTTGCATCAGTCTTCAAGGCAGTTGTCAGTCTTTTTACCCTGTAGGACTTTAGTCACATATCGCGTTATGTCATCCCATGTCTGTTTGCTGTTTAGCATGAGTATAACGACGTTGTCTGGTGTCATGTACCTTGTCGTCGTCTGCAGTCTCTGTTTTTCGGCTGTCCATCGTGCCGTCGTCCCTGTAGTGTCTTCAGTATCTGCAAGACGGGGTCATCACCTTCCCCATCCGATGCAAGTAGTGTCGGAAGTACCCGTGTCCAAAGTGGAGCTGGGTTAAGTAAAAATTTACGTGGCCCGCTCCCCTCTCCATCCAGACGCATACGTCCTGTATTAGGCGTCTCGTCCACTTGTCGTTGTCACTGTTCGTCCAGCGCGTTTGCCAGTCTGCCAGTGTCTCTGTCCATGCGTCTGTGGCGGCTCTCGCTTTCCCCTTTTCATTGTTCGTATTGTAGATTCTCCGTCGCTCGAGAGCTAGGAGATCTATGGGGACAACCCCGGAGATCACCAGCACCGCTCCTTCGGAGACGGTGCGATACGCGGACTTGATGCGCAGCACCCCCTCCTCTGTACCGCGGCCATGGCCTTGTGATATTTCTCAACCCGTAACGCGCCACCCCATATTTCGGCCCCGTACAGGAGTACCGAGTGGGTCACCGTCATGAGTAGTCTACGTGTACTCGTAGGCGAGTATGCGAGTAGGCGGGAGAGCGCATCTGTCTTTGAGGCTGCCCTCTCAGCGGCGCCCTTGACGTGCGGCTAGAAGGTCATCCTCGTATCCAAGGTAACCCCAAGATATTTGGCCTCCTCTCCGGGACGTATGAGAGACTGCGCCGCCATCATGGGTATCATCATGTCTATCTGTTTTCTCAAGTATAGCAGTTCTGTCGGCAAAACAACGGGCATGTGCGGCAAATCACCATACGTCAAATTTTTAGCACGGCGTGTAACCGTGAAAGCTTCTTTTTGTGTGTGGATGCACACTAACCGAAAGTGCAGCGAAAAGTAGCGGATTGGCGTATGCGGCGTCAGAGAGTTTAAGGTAGTACTGTCGGTATAGAATTACCGTACAGATTTTTATAAAACTTGACATATTGGTATATAATGGGTAAAAGTGACTTAAAAATATTTCGTGCGACTAGGGTAAATGTAACCAATGTTTTTAACATTTTCATTATCACGCTAATAGCACATCAGTGTCTTATGGAAATCAGTTTCAATTAATTATTTTATAAAAGTTACAGTTCAGTTTTTGTAGAAACATTTTGTAATAAGAGATAATTATTTGGTGAATATTTACCGTTTTCAAAAACTATGGTTAGGTTTCTTAAAATAGTAAAACAAATTAATTGACAGCAAAAAAGTCACATTTAACCTTAAAAAATGAGTCAATCAGTTTTTGCATGGAAGATTTTCTTAATAATTAGGACGAATAAAATTATTCAATATCAATGCACAATCATTATTTAGTATAAGTTCATCTGTACAGCTTTTTTAAATAAGTATAAGTCGTGAATAAACAAAAAATAAAAAGCGTGCTCATTTTGACTAGGGAAGTAACGACAGTACTACCTTAAGTTACGAGTCAAAGCTCACGGTCGCACCAAAGTCACCGTTACCCGCGGAAGTGTACGAACTCGACTTGTTCGGTATTTTATATATCACACAATATACAGGGTGTTCCGGTAATGACTTGCCAATATGAAACACCAGATAGAGGACATTTTAAGAGATACGTAACCCTGGTAAAAATGTTCTGAAAGGTTCGGAAAGAATCGGAAAGGATTTTATTCCGAACCTTTCCAATTGCTTCCGAACTTTTCCGGACTCCTCCGGCACAAAAATTCCGAAGCATTCCGAACCTTTCAGAATTTGTATGGAAATTAAGATGGATATTTATTGATAATAATTTTCAGAAAGTTTCGGCAGAGATCGGAAAGGATC
>UELU01139868.1:5341-15615 GCA_900490025.1 Megastigmus dorsalis | reverse complement strand
GTTTAAAGATCCATAAATATGATGAAACGTTTGCAAGATTTTTGCGGTTCACATATATGCACTGGGTTTTGGCTTTTATTATAACTATTAGCAATAAAGAAATAATTTTGTTAACAGAGTATGAGCACTAAGATTCATAAGCGAATGTGTGCGCCTGCGCAAGAGATCTAGGGATTTTTTTCTTTATACAACTTTCATTTAAAAACAGTTACTACTACTAAATAAGCAAAATAAAGAAATAAAACAATTTAATATATTTTTTAATGATTATTTTTTTAGTAATATAGGCGGGCGTCGCAGGCAAACAATATTGGGTCGGGGGGGTAAGGGGGTTTTGTTAATTATTATATTTCTATCATTTTTCATCAAATTTTATAAATCTATCATTAAAAAAAAACAAAACATTTTAAAACCATTATTATATTACATCTATGTGTTATAGCGCAGGCGAAGCCGCGATGGGGGGTGCTAGTTACTTTTTATAAGCCTTTTATGATTACTCATGATGGGAGACTTATAGGTGAATTGAAGGCATCGATTCTAAAAGGTCCTGAGCGCGTGGAACGGCTGCCGCAATAAGCTAGAAAGTATTGTCACTGTGACGAAATTTTCAAAGTTGCGGAAATTAATTTTAATAAATACTATCTTCTATTGGAACAAAAAAGGCAACTTTTTTACTATTTAACTGTTTTTGTACAATGTTTAGGTTCTGAGGAAAAAAATAAAAGCTGAAAAATTGTGAAACTCATTTTTAATACTTTTTTAAAACTTGAATCGCTCTAACTTCTACAAATATGAAAGAATTTTCTTCATTTTTGGTATGGTATTGTAAAAAACCCTAGCGATGCTGGAAAACTCATAAAAAGTTACATATTACAAAGTTTTCACTTAAAAATTCAATCACAAACCACTAAGCCTCTTTTTATAAGACAAAGTAAGTTAAACGAAAAAAAGTGATGAGGGAATTTTAAGAATCGAGAAACTTCCAGTGAGACATTTGTTCATCAACATTCGAAGAAGTTTTTTCGAAAGTTTAAGGTCGATTAAATAAAAAATGGAGAAGATGTAGCGACTCCCAAAATATTCGTTCCGCGCGAACGCAGCGATTGCTGGTCTGGGCGATTTTTGCAACCCTGTTATTTTTTATAGGGGGCCCTGTACTGCCTATCCCAGCGCATAGTCACCGACAATAAGCCATTTGCCATTTTAGTGTGTGTGTGCGCGCGCGCGTGTATGTGTGTGTGTGTGTGTGCGTGCGTGCGTGTGCGTGTGTATGTGTGCGTGTTCGTTCGAATATTCCACTTTATCCCGATAACAGTGTTATTTCAAAGATAATTTTAAAACGCCGTACAATTGGAAGGAAAAATCGTATATCTTTTTTTTTTTAAATTAAAGAAGAAGAGTTGATCTTTCATTTTCTATTATTTGCATATTCGAAAAAAACTTATCCAACTTCTAAATTTTCTTAACTAATTTTCTTCCGTCAAAACGTTATATAAGTTTTTTACCATCTTTCTATAAGTCAACCATAGACAAATTTTATATAGAGAGGCTACCAAAGGTAGCGTAGATGTAGGTGGGGGAAGGTGGGACATGCGTAATACGGCGGGTTGAATTGACACATTAATAATTTAAGTATTAACGAATGCTAAAAAATTAATTTTTATGAAAACCTAATTAGAAATGCGACTTGTGTTTTCCTCTTAACGTACAATATTAAAGAAATCTTTTAGCTATTAATAAATAATGTCGAAACTTGGAGCATACTGTTACGTGGGGATGTCGAGGTTCGGGGTTGGTTATCGGGGATTTGAAATAAGTGAGACCGGTGTTCAGAATAAGTCGTATATTCAATTGGGTTATTATAAAATTATTAAATTAAATTGGGTTATTATAAAATTATTAAATTAAATTGAATTATCGCGCTTATCACGCGCGAGAGTCCAATTCGGCGGAGGGCAGGTGTCAAGTAGGCGCTGGCTGCGCGTGGGAACGCGATAATACATTTGTACCAAAATTTGATTTTTCAATGGTCAAGTAGAAAAAGAAAATATGGAAAATATTAAATAAAACCAAGTACATTTGGTAGCTTATTAAATTAACTTCAAATCAAATAGATGTATAAATTTTTTACTCGTTTTTAATTATTGACAATCTTGTGAAAAAAATGAGTGAAACTAGCGGAGGTCCGAAGAGAGAACACGTTTTAAGGGAGATCTCTCGATAATTGAATTGATGATGTCAATGACTTACAAAGTTTTATGTAGCCAGGTAAATGATTGAAGAAGCTCCAGTTAAAATTTCGCGAGGCTAGGGTACCTCATAGCCGAGAATTGAATATTTTTGCTATTGATTTTTTAACACGTAGTCCTATCGAAAACTTCGAAGCCAAAAATTATATCTAAAACAAATGTGTCGTTGCCTATCCGTAAGTCTCCTTTAAAAAATCAAGTATTGTACTTAGATGACAGCTTTACACTTCAGAATGTGGAAATGCCTTATAATATTTACATTCTGCAAAATGAAAATGTATAGACTGAATTATAGACATAATTGAAAGATTTAAAGTTTATAAAAATCATAGTTACTATAAGAATTGTAATAATAGTTATAATAAAAAATATGTGAAGTTTATTTATTAAATAAATAAAAGGCTGGAATCAATAAATTAATTATTTAATTTGTAATAAAATTACATTAGAAAACGTACAAATTTGATCTTGTTTCATGTAAGATTCAGTATCTTACTCTATCCTTACTTATTCCTTTCATAACCTATAAAATTTTTTTTAACATTTATTCGCGATTGCCATGAATTTTTTTGAGAGTCGTTCAACAATTTTTTATGAAAAATATATCAAATTAAAATTGTTGTTATTCAATGATTTTCATTCGCCATATACTCAGCTGCGAATCCCATATTTTACATTTTTCCTAAGATTAAAATTCACTTTTTTATAAAATAATAAAGTTAGAGTGTCCCATGTGCCCCACCTTCCCCTATTTTCTCTTTTCGCAAGCTTTTGTCTTTTGCCGATTGTAGCGCTACCGCTTATGTTCACTTGTATTTTACATCTGATAGACTCCCAAGATATATTTCGCTCAGAGTCGATTGTGCCACGGTGGTGTACTATGTGTTGTGCTACAAAATAAATTAAGTGTACTCTAAGTAGGCTTGTAATATATTAAATTTTTATTAAATTATATGACTATTATTTGAAGAAATTATAGTGAATATACACGCAGATTATTCAGTGTTCCAATTTCTATAATATAGCTGTGACAATATTAGTTATAGTGTGAGTACAACCTTGTTCTTTTTTCTTTTTATTTTTATTAAACAATGTATAATTCAGTTCAATTTCTTTTTGCAGAATATCATGTCCAAAAATCAAAATAAACGAAACGCGTTTTACTTCTTCATGCTTGACTGGAAAGCGCAGGAAGAAAGAAAGGGCCGTCATTTTCCAAACGGCTTAAGAGATGTGCAGAATGATCCCAAATGCAACCAAGAATGGTGTGTAAGTATTTCACAAAATTTACTTTTATTCTGTTAAATATTAAAGAATATTTCAAATAAAATAAATGTTTTTTAGTTATTATCTAGTGAGCGTAAACTTATTTACAAAAATAAAGAAAAAGAATCAAAGAATAAACTTAAAGAAGATAAAAAAAATTGTCTTGGGCAGTCGATGCAGGAACTTCTAAAACTTGAAGAGAAGAAACAAAACTTTATAGACAATATGAAAAAATTTATATCGTCAACAGTGAAAGATGCTAAAAAAAATAATTGTAAGGATTTCATTATAGCTTACCCTATACCAACTATTATTATTAAATAATCTACTGTTCTGTTTTAATAGCTGTCCAGAAATTAAAGTTCTACGTGATCCATGTAAATTACTTCTATTCTAAAGTTGTAGATAATAATGAAATGGAATATTGTCCTGCCGAAATAGGAATAGCCGAATTCTCATTAGAAGAAGGAGTTACAAGAACATATGATAAAATAGTTAATTCGAAAATACAAATAGGTTATGCATATGAAGCAAAAAACTATTCTAGCAATAGTCATCAAATTCCAAAAGAACCTGCTTTTGGGGAAAGTGATTACAGTGTTATCTACAACGAAATTTGTAAATTTCTCGAACCTGGTAGAAGGAATGGTAAACTGCCACCATTATTCACGCAGTATGAAGTGGATACTTGTAAATATCCCGCATTATCTTTGCTAGATAATTTTCATTCAAGTCGTAAGTTTATATCGAGTAAACTCATTTACTTTTGTTATAGTTATAACCCATTAATGAGATCTGTCGCTTTCAGGAAACTCAGATGATCCTTTAATTATATACTCATTTGAGGAACTTTTCGTAAACTTGTACAATATTATCTTTGAAGAAAACGAGGAAATAATAAAATTCGAAACAGTTATTGTTTCCATGAAACTTAAAAATGACCAATTTGATTACAAAAAAAGCCTTCAATGTGATGTAAGTACAATACAAAATGTAATATTAAGTTCTATATAATTTTTATACACAGCTTTTGTATTAATTTTCAAAACTAATCGAATTTTCAAGTACTTGTCTACGGCATAAAATTAGGCACATACAATTTGCCTAATTGACCGGTTTATAATTATCAACAAGAAATAGATTGAGTAGCTTTTTTTTCAATCGTGTACACGAGGAAGCAACTTAAGTTAAGGTTAAGTTAAAGTTGAGCGTCTTGACGCCTGCGTCTACTTTCTTTAAAGGAGTGGGGGTAGATGAGTTGGAGGGGTTTTAGACGCAGACAAGTTGCATTATTTGAACTTCATTGCATCAGTCGCAGACTTTGAAATTCGAATCTTGCATGTAAAAATAATGTAAATTAACCCATTAGTGCCGACGCGGACATTTTTGGACACTCGAGATTTCCGGGCGGATGTAAAAAAAAACGAGATAAAAACATGTTTCTGTGGGTAATTTTGGCTGCTCTATCGGTTCCTGAGGCCAGTTTGATCCTACCACCACTTAGAAAGGAGCATCAGCAGTTTTAAAGGGGTAGTTTTTACCCTTGAATATTGAAAGCATTTGTAGACTGTATTTGTTGCTGCAAACACGATAATGTTTATGGATATTATGTTTATTTTCCACCACTGTAAAAAATTTACATAGTTTTTTCGAGTAGGAAGCATGAAAATATTGATCAGAAATCATTTTTACATTTATATCCATAAAGATTATCGTGTTTGCAGCAACAAATACAGTCTACAAATACTTTCAATATTCAAGGGTAAAAACTACCCCTTTAAAACTGCTGATGCTCCTTTCTAAGTGGTGGTAGGATCAAACTGGCCTCAGGAACCGATAGAGCAGCCAAAATTACCCACAGAAACATGTTTTTATCTCGTTTTTTTTTTACATCCGCCCGGAAATCTAGAGTGTCCAAAAATGTCCGCGTCGGCACTAATGGGTATTAACCCATAGTTGATACATATTAATGTATCAAGAGATAAATAATATGGATAATGTGACAATTTAGACAATATATAAATGATTTATATTTTATAATTTTTATCAATACCATTTTTTTTTCTTATACTTTAATCGAAGCACAGAAAAACATGGGTTTTAGTGATTATAACTTTATTATTTAATTTTTTCATTATTTTTCAACTAATATTTTATTATGAAGTTATTTAAGTACTGCTATAATTTTGGTAATAAATCTTAATTATAATTTTTCTACAATCCTACTTTAGGAGGGCTAAAAACAGCGTTATAAAATAAGCAACACTAGCGAACTTTTTAGAATATTTCAATGCATATTTGAACATTAAAAAAAAATTTTTTTGAGAGAAAAATGTTTCATGAAAAAGTACAATAAAATTCAAGAAAAATTACTATGTTGGTGTATGAAAATGGAGACAGACTTGATTTCTAGTAAAAATTGCTAGAAAACATGGTAAAATCAAAGTAAAGTAAATAATAATACGTATGTTATGAAAATTTATCATATACTATAGTAATTTTTAGCTTTTCTGTATTAATATTTTCTTTTTTTTTCGAGGGAGCCTATAAAATAAATATTTATTTAAAGAGAATTATTTTAGAAGTTTGATCTGACTTATTTTTTTAACTACTTTTAAACATTTACATGACCAGATGTATTTATGAGGTGTTGTGGAGTTTTTAATATAATTCCAAACATTTATTTTATCGCATATTACTTATGTACATAATATATTTCGTTCGCCTACTCTATACCTGCTTCATCTTATTCTCTCTCTCTCTCCTCTTACTCGACTTACTCGAAATTTGGGCCACTTGGGCAGTAATGGATTAAAAAAGGTCGATATTAGACAGTTTTTCGCGTTCTGCGTAAAAGTTTATAAACCGATTTAAATTTTATATGTCAATCCTTGTAGGTTTTTGTCAGAAAAAAACGCACCTATTTGATTTTCTCTCCGATAATAATCTTTTAAGATATAAGCCATATACTGTTTTTTTGACTGCAAATTTTTCCTGCAAAACGCACAACTTCGATTTATCTACTTTTTAGTACATTACTTTTACACATTACTTAGATTTCGATTCTCTATATGCCGATATTTTTTTTCCGAAGGATTAATTTTTCCCCCGTCCAAGTCAAATTCGACTAGACTACATTTATAAACGTGTTTTTTTTTAAATTGAATTTTTTTTCATTAAATTTCAATAGTATAAATTCGTGCAATGAAATAATTTTTAATCTGCCAATTTGCAGAAGTCAATTAACTTAAATTTTTTATTTTGCAGTATCATAGAGAAATATCTGGAGGCAATCACTGCAGTAAATCTCATGTCCAGAGATGGATATTTGAATTATGCTCTGAAATTTGCCCAATAATTGGCATTGATCTAGTCCCTGGATATCACATACCTGTAGAAAATTTAAAAAAGAAAACGGAAGTATCGTTGCATAAAAAATTAGATAAATTACACGTTGGAGAAACAAGAATGATCGATCCAGCAATCAAAGTGGGGGTACCTGAGGTAAGATTACCATTTTATTTTACGTGAGAAAGCGTCAGTTATTTAAAAATTCAAACTATAAAATCAATTTTTTTCTACACTTATAAGTACTATATTAATTTCTTTATTTAAAAATGTAAAAGGACTTGAAACTAACTAAGATTTAGTTGCAATTTTATAACAACCGTAACATCAATGCAAAACATTAAATTATTATAGATGCAATAGTTAAGGTATAAGTAGTTTATACAGGGTGTTAGAAAAGTTCCGGGACCACTTAATAACTTGTAAAATAAAACTCGTAGAGAAAAACTGTTGTTACAAATTTGTTTTTCCCTAGCTAGCAGATGGTAACCTTGGATTTGACCATGAACGTGATTTTAAGATCAAGGTCGTTTTTTGAAATGGGAACACCTATTTTTGACACTGCAGGGGATAAAAAGAGCAGAGAATTTTACGTCCGGATATGACCTTGAGCACTTCCAAATTTGATCTCTGAAGGCCAAACTAACTGACATTCACGGAAGATCATAATAATGTATGAAATACAAGTCACCGCGAAAAATGTCAATGTGACTTTAGATCTGTAACAAAACTAAGTAATTTTACAGTCAGACAAGGCAAAAACGAGCCATGCCCAGATAGTCAACGCAAGACCAAGCCATGTCCAGCCAGTCATGGCAAGACCGAACCATGTTCAACTGATTAAGGTAAAACTGAACAATGATTATTACTAGTAACGACTAATAAGAAGTGGTCAAATATGGATGAAATTGATTATTATCAGTTACTAGTGTGTATAGGTATGGAGATCTATTGAAAAATGACCTTGATCTTGAAATCACCTTTAAAGTTACGGTCAAGATCAAATCTAAGGTCACCATCTGTTAGCTAGGGTAAAATTCTACAAGTTTTTATGAAAAGTTTTGCTGTACGTCTTATTTTCCAAGGTAATAAAGTGTTCCAAAACTTTTCTAACATCCTATATAATATATATATCCTATATAGCATTCAAAGAATGAAAAAATCAGATTTAGTTAATTTCTCTTTAAAAAATATAACCACATTATATTTAATGTTTTTAAATTATTTAGGTTAAAATAGATAAAGTAATACCCTCTTCTGAAAGAAATTATGCTTATGAAGAACGTCGTAAAGCTGAGTCGCTAGCAAACCCTCTCGCAATTGTTGATCGTAGTGCAACTTGCGATACTTCATTTCAAAATGTCCCAGGACCTTGGGGAAGCTCCTGTAAGAAAAATTTTAATTTAATTGTAATACTTAAACTTTAATTATACTATTGCAAAATTAATTCTGGAATGTTGTTTATTCAGTTTCAAGTTCTAATGATTCTGGAAGCATTAATCTCGATGAAGACAATTTCCCTTCTATTGGTACGTAATTATATTTGATAATAGTATTTATGTATTTAATAATAAAAGCGCTTAATATGAAATACTCAATTTAGGAAGAGGTGCTGTAATCAAAACTAGAAGTCATGGAAATAGAAAAACAAAGAGTAGTATGCATTTTATTATAACTTAACCATACAATACTTAAAGTTAAATATTTTATGTAACACTTACCAGTTCATATTTTATTTTCAGATTACGCTTCTCGTTCAAAATAAAGCGTATAATGAAATAATCTATCCACAAAATGGTTTAAGAATTTAAACCTTAAAAAATACATAATTATATGTATTTTAAGGGGAGGTCGGAACTATAAACGTGTTTTCTGGTTCGACGATATTTTTTTCTATTAATGATAAAAATGAATACTTAGACTTGAGAGCCATAATTCTCAATATAATAAATAATCGTGTGATATGGTCAGTCGTTTTTACACAATTTTTGAACTAGTAAGGGCTGATTATGCATCGAAAGTTAACCTCGAAATTATGGAAATGACTTTCTGCATGTAACTTTTTTATTTACAATTTTGAGTAATATCCGGAGTTGAGCGCCATCGTGCTTTATATAATTAATCATTCTGTGTTAGATGAGGCTTATTTGACTTATCGTTTTTTTTTAAACTTGGGTGTGTTGTAGCTATAAACGTGTTTTTCATTCGACGATATTTTCGTCTAATATTGATGAAAATAAATACATAAAATTAAGCACTTTAGCGCTTGATATAGAAAGTAATAATTAATTGGTCGTTATGAAGATTGATTAAACATTCGTAATAAATTTCAATAATATTCAAAATTTATGGTCGATTGCTACTATGTAATAAAGGTGATAACTATGTTGTCGTCTATGAACTTTGCACAGAGTAGAGTTGAAAAAAATACAATACCCCTAATTATTTTTGTTACATAGTACCCGTAAAAGAAAGGCGAGAAAACAATCAAGGTACTCTACCAGTGTGACCGCTCAAAATTAAAGTGATTTTTGGGAATTTTTTAAAAAAGTATTCCGTCGAGCGACTTATACACTATCTCCCGAGACACTAAAAAAATAGTTCCTCTACTGCAAGAGCGATACAGGTCGCTATAGTGCCTGATATGAAAAAAATACACTGTTTAACTAGAAGGTATTCTCCGTATAGTGACGTAGGATGTTTGAAAAAAAATTTAGATTTTCCTTAAAAAAATTTGTCGTTTTTTCGATGCCCAATGGACAGTTTTCATACAATTAAAAATATCTTATGTCATTGTATAATAACGCAAGTTTATAACACTGTTAAAATTTCAAGTCACTCGGATAATTGATCTTTGAGTTAGAACTGCATCAAATTTAAAAAATATGGTTTTTAGGGAAATGTATTTAAACCCTTAACTATCGATTTCTTTATGATGAAATGATATTTACTTTAAAAAATGTTACCCTGGTTTTCTGAGACTATATAATGGATCTTCCCCTTTATCAAAATTACCTTCTGAGTTGCCGAAGCTCTTGTACCGAGACAACGGATTATAGCATAACTCATTACGGACGGGACGGAAACTTTTTTCATACTATTTTCAACAGCTTTATTTACTTTGATATCGGTCCTTTAAAAAATTGATATTAGTCATTTCTGATGTAAAATTGTCTAAACTTTCGATCGATGTAATCAGAATAAAGTTTAAAGCTTTATCGATATTTTTCGATTTCATTCATTATGAAAAAAATTCGTAAAGTTGAAAATTTCCAAATTTTTTCATTTTTTTCGTGAAAAACACGCCATATTTTTTTGCAGAAATATTTTAACAAAAAATTGGTATCACTATTCGAAAGAACAGCTCAAAATACGTCGGATATGATCTTTTTCAAATTTTTTCAAACC
>UELU01139860.1:0-45655 GCA_900490025.1 Megastigmus dorsalis | reverse complement strand
GTGAGTTATTCGAAGGATATTGCGATATTGCATTCGTAATATATTCCATATTGTTTAATACATTCGTAGAATTGTAATGTAGAATAATATATAAAATTTCATATGAATTATCGTTGCAACACTCCAAATTTGGTTTATTGAAATAAGACTATTTTAATTTCACTGTAATGGCTGGAATGACTTGAAGTAATTCTTTGAAAATAACGTTTTGATCATTTGATAGCATCTCATTGTCAATCAAAAACTTTATTTGATAGAAATCCAAATTATTTTGTAACAGTTGCCGTTGTAAAATCTTCAACTAGTTACGTTGAAATAGTTGTTCCGTATTTGCTTCGGTAGCATTTACAAATAATAGAAATATAAAAGTTGCAATAATCATTTTACACTTCTTCTTTAATTTAAAAATATTTATTAATAACTTTTATTTTAAAGTGGCACTGCATTATCGAATTGACAGTCATGCAATTGTTAATTCTAAAAATTACTAAAACAATTTTCATATTTTTTTATTATTATTTTTATTTATACTTCTTTTTGATCAAAAGTGATTACGTGTTAATTAAAACACTATCAGAGAATTTCACTATCAGATACATATTATTAATGACAGCATTAGATAAGTTGAATAAGGTTGGTGCAATCGATTTTACTATATTGAAGATATAAATACAGTGTAAATACCGATGATTATTATTGGCCTACTTAGTTATAAAATAGTCGATTTTATGTCAGAAGTTTTTCAAAATAATACAGAGTAAAAATTTATAAATAACTAGTTTGATTTTTAGCATTAATTTAGTGTTAATAAACAAGAGCAACTGAGGGTGAAATACATAAAAAAAACTAATAATGTAAAATTTTTTGTTCAAAATATAAAAAATTTATTTTCCGAAAAAAATTTTTTTAGCGAATATTTCTGCCATATTTTATTTTTCTATCCAGTTACGAATAAACTTAATTCAAAAGTGGAGCGTGCTAAGTGTGTCACGTGGTATACGCTAAATATATTGCTTATTGTTAAAGCTTTGTCCGCCGAC
The DNA here is from genome assembly GCA_900490025.1 of Megastigmus dorsalis. NCBI lineage: Eukaryota > Metazoa > Arthropoda > Insecta > Hymenoptera > Megastigmidae > Megastigmus > Megastigmus dorsalis. The sequence continues at coordinate 44,615 of UELU01139860.1, read as the reverse complement.
TCAGATTACTGAGCTTCTTTTTGAATCTCATTTTTTTGGGATTTAGAGGGTTTACAGTTTTCGAAGTGTTAAATTATCCTATAACGAGTATTTACATTTATTTAAATTTATTTGCATTGATTTAAAAAGATATATTTATATGGTAAAGGCAAAGTTTCAGTGCACAATTAAGTAAAAAGCAGATAAACTATCTTATATCCATTTATTATATAATTAAAACTAGACCGAGCGCATTTGTACTCAACCAATTTCAAATTTCGCAATATAAGAACAGGCGCCAAGTAGACACAATGGCACACAAGGCGAATCGCGGGATCAAGTTGAATTGGCAATCGAACGAAAGTTCGGATCGTGATGTGTAAACAAGCGGGGATAAAAATCCCGAGTATGTACAAAGGTTGCGGCGCTGCGAAACTGCGGACAAGGTCAGTCTCGTGTGTCCCGTTATTAGATTGAGAAACTTGCTTGTGCGAAGTACAATTGGAGTTGCGGCGCGAGGGCGACCGCAACCAACCATTGTTTTCCCGATTACCAGTGAGATGCTTGTCTATGCGCGCTATCGTTTTTAGTGCTAAAAAAATTCTTTATCCTGGTTCATACGGAGAGTCGATTATTTATTTAAACTACAAAATTTAATTAAAAATAGTAGCACAATAGTAAGTCTCGTGCTAAATTTAAATAATTCAAGGCTATATCGTTAGTTAATAATAATGAAGGCTCCTATTATTTGTATCAATGTACTGTATTGTAAATTATTGTACTTTAAGAATGACTAATGCTTTATAGTTCAAGTAGTTGGAAAAAAATGAGGCAGTCTCATAGCGGAATTCCATCGCTGGAATTCATCGGCACACCAAACACAGAACACCTCCATATTCTACCGTTGAACTTCGCTCTCCTATACTCTCCTCGCATTGTGTTCCTTATAAGAGGTGTGCACTGCACTGCACACGCACTAGCTTAATAAAGTCAGCGTTAATCGCGTCAGGTCTTGTTAGCCGTTGCTTTTAATTACCGCCGCGGGAGTCAATCGGAAATCCCTCCGTATATACCTAATATGCGCGTGTGTGTATATCTGAACGCGTCAGTGTAAATTACCGGTAGCGGTAAGGGTTAAAAGGCGGGACAAAGCCGCGGCGAAACTAATTGGTTGACGAAAGCGTGCGTGTGTGCGTTCATACGGGACGTGTTTCACGAGAGTTTTTAACAGTGCGACGATTTGAGAATGTCTTATATACGCAGGGGAATGCAGTGTTGGAGGTATAGAGGTTGATTGAAGAAATTGGTGATTCGTTAATTTTAAGGGAATTCGGGTGGATTGAGAATGGACTACTGGTTATAACATTCCGCGAGTTGATATATGTATTGTTGTGTTGAATTATCGCGCGTTGGTATGGCGTTAATTTGTATTTGAAGCTAATTTGCATTTCTAATCCTAACATATGATCTTTATGGAGTCATTCAAGTGTTCAAAGTAGTTTGAGTAATATATATTTAGTCAAATTAGATATACAAATTCATAACTCTTTTAACAGAAAGTAAAACCATACATCGTTGTCTTCAGTATGGAATAAGAGATGTTTTTAACAAAGTGTATTATGATTTCCCGAAACTTTGAAGTTAAAATTTTTTACATTATTAATGTATCCCATTTTAAGTCGAATACAACTATCTCAGACGCTTATACATCAGGAATGAAATTCTATAATTCTCTATAAATTAATCGAATCCACCGCGAAAATTAAAAAAAATCAGCAAACAATAAGGCATGCTAACGAAAAGAAGCATGATTCACAGGATTTAAGTAATGGCTTAAAAGTAGCACAATTCCATGTACAAGAGACAGAGCAAGAGAGAAAGAGAGAAAGAGAGAGCGCGAAAATACCACAGCTGCCCAATTAGAACGTACACCCCGGTACAGCTCGCGCAACTGATCGCTTTATCAAGCATAAGGACAATATCGACGATAAATTAAGCTAGCGAACGAGCGTTCGTTTAAGACAGCTCTTGTTAAAAACTGCGTCGCATATGACCACACGAAGGACGCTTTTTTTTTCGTTGTCCCTTGTTTCGCGATGATTTAGTGGTCAGTGGGATAATTACCTGCACGCAAGCTGCTCAACAAAGCCAAAGGCCTTATTAGACAATTTTTTTTTAACTGCTCGGTTTTAGTATAGCCATCAATGCTTTGTACGTGAAGCTTTTCTTCTTCGGCTTTGTGCTCGTTGGGATTCAGTATTGTCATCTAATGTTACGGCCGATTATGATGTTGCGTTAAGTGGATGCTGATGTTTAAAGTCGCGATTTGGATCGTATTGGATACACTTTACTTTCATAGAGGTTTCGATGTCCATTATATTTATTAATACGTGAAATTATGCATTTATTAAATCTTTACACGCTGTAGATACGAGGAAACATTAACTCTGTATCATAAATAGCTTCGGATATCTGATATCCAAGATGCGATAAGATCTTTATAAAAGGGGTTAATCGCTTTTTCGTATCAAATCAAAATTAATTTCTTCCTATAAAATAAATCACGTATACAATTGAATGGCGGCGAGCTAAAATCAATTTTCCGCGAAACACTTTACGACATATTCGTGCGAATAATTGCGCGATACTCGTGCATAGGGTATAGAAGAAAATATCCAGTTCCGGTATCTCGCATTTCGCTACACTTGCCATACCAGTTTTCCCGCTTATAGACATATATACAAAGCCTATATATATCCTATATTTCTGGATACACCCATAACACACCGCCGATTAACCTATAAATTAGACTTTGGATAGCTTTTGGCCACACGCACATACACAGCAACACCTCAAAAATACTTCCTGCTATTCGCTCGATCGATCTAACCAATAATATCTTCGAATTAAAAACGTGCAGTAGGTAGAACACGCGACTCGCTGCAACCAAAAAATCACGGCACGTGCTCCTTCTCAGCAATTTCCCAACGAATCACGCCTCTCGCACACACACAGAGAGACACAGACACCCAACGCACTTATAAACACAAAAAAAGTTCACGTCCCTCAAATCCACACCCATTGAACAAACTTGGGCGAAAAAAAAAGTGCGAATGCCGCGGTGACAACAGAGATACTCGATGCCGATATACACACACACAGTACCGCGAGTGGACACGGCCAACATATTTCAAGTGGGCGAGTCGAATAATTCGCCGTGCGGCGTCGCGTCACGTCGTATCGGCCGAGTTGATCGCTCTTATATATACACTCGCCGTGGTTGATTGCAGATCTGCACCGGCGGTCAGGTGCATAATATCCAGTGAATGCCCGTCTGTGTCTGTGTGTGTGTGTGGCTCGTGCAGCACTGCATCACGTGTATCGTATACGAGGGATTAGGCGGCTGCCGTTTGTAATCAGCAAGATCAAGGGAATCTGGTTTATGCTGCTGCTGCCGCTGAGCTATACAGAGTTTAAACGCGCTTTATAGGCGCGAATGCGCAGCGCTCGCTTGTTTTTTACTTTCTTTCTTTCGTTTTTCGAGAGGTTGTGGTTTTTTAAGTGCTGCTGTGCGCGCGACGTATATATCTGCTGTAGTTGCGACTTAATTATAACGGGTATTAATGATTGTGTGATAATGATGATTTAGGGGGGAGAGCGAGAGGAAGGAGATACCGATCTCGCGGTCGATCGGCTCTCGAGTGGCATGCTAAATAGCATACTTTGATCGTGGATTTTTCTGTTTCGCGGTGAATATGAATGTGTAGGTAGTTTAACGAGAGCGGCCATTTCATTTTTCTACTGCTCAGAGGTTTTATAGCTAGTAAATACAGTATCATGACATATACTAAATGGGTACCCCTAAAAATAGTTCTTCTATGCATAAATAATCTCTCACTAAAAAAAAAAAAAGCAGTAGAACTATTTTACTTAATATCAATCACTAATAATAATACTTATACATAATTTACCAAGCGAATACGTTCTCAGCAAGAAAGCTCCGCATTTCACAATGTCAATTAATTCATTACTAAGATTTGGCACAAAATCCACACGAGCGATTCGAGAGAAATGTCAGTGCGCACAGGCGGCGCGCAGCAGAGCTGTCGAGAATTTCATCAGACCTACTTGCGGGAGCGCTCGCGAAATTTCATCAAGAAGCGCATGGCATGCAGCAGCAGCAGCAGCGGCGCCGGATGCGCGAGGACACTCGTAGCTCTCTTATAAAGCTGGCGACCCCACTCGCGTGTATATAGCATCCGCCGTGATTCTTATCGCATCAGCGGCAGCGGCAGCGCAACTTGAGCACCCGCGCGCAATTAACTACCGCCGCCGCTGCTGCTGTGCACTCGATCGAAAACGATGTGCTTAGGCGTTTTATTCCCATTACGCCATTTGTGTTATTGAGCAATCCCCGATTTATGTATACGATAGGTTAATTCATGGATTATGGCGTGGGGTTCGGACAGTTTTGTTTATTTTATATCGGCGCCGGGTGATTATTGCTCTTGAAATCCGAGAGGAGGAATATCGACAAGGGATATACATGCCGATCTGCTGCTGCTTTAGCTATGCATATATATATATATATATATATATAATCATACGTTGGTTTTGTTACTTGCAAGTTTGTTTATGCATTGCGCCTGCAGTATATACGTTTATTATCGTCTGGTGGTTTTAAATAAGTTTTATACTTTGTGTACTTTATAGAGTATACGTTACAAGCGTTACTGTGTGTTTTCCCAAGGTAACAAGAGAATAGCCGTTAACATGGATCTTTATGCTCTTTCTTTTTCATCAAAATTATGGGATATTACAAAATTATGAATTACAATCATCGCGGCATTGCCGCGCAATTTTTACGTGTTTTGTAAGAAATTAAAATAAGGTACAGTCTATTTTTTGTCCAGTGTTCATTTTTACGAAAATTACACACGAAATCTCCGACTGCGAAATAATAAAATAATATTTCGCAAGTCTGTGCAGGCGCCGATATCTAGACATTTTCAAATTCTACTCTTATATCCCCAGTTTCTCAAGACAATAAAACCCGGTTACAGTCGGGCGTAAGCCGAGCAATTCGACGCTAACACAACCGCAGCGCCTAGTATAAAACTGGCTGTACCGAAAAGAGAGAGAGAGAGAGAAGAGAGAGAGAGAGAGAGAGAGAGAGAGAAAAGAATTGCAGCAACAGCAAATGCAACCACACGGCACCCAACCTAAAATTTCGAATATCTCTTACAATAATACACGTGTAGAGCATAATAGTATAAAAGAGTGGCCACAATATTACACATCCACCCGCGAAACGTGCATTGCCCCCGCGCAGTCGATGTGCACAGGAATTCGCGAAAGTATAACTGTGGCCCGGCGACAAATATTTCCACGTTGAATGAACGCGAGAGCGGAAAGAAAAAAAAAACATAGACCGAGCGAATTGTAAAAATCGCTCTTAGGTATAGCCAGAGGCGAGGAAAAAAAAGCTTCGCTCTGTGTGTGTGTGCGTGCGCGCATTGTGCAAGGCCGTGTCCTGGACTGTACCGCCTCGCGATTATGCTAATTTAATTGGGCAGTTTTGAAACGCCGCCGCGGCTACAAGGCGGCACCCGACGCACCGAATATATACTATACCTATACAGGAGTAAAAAGTTTCGTTTCTTTTTCTTCCTTGGCTCTAAAGCGATGATTTTTGGTGAAATGTAGAGAGAGAGAGACAGAAATTCGAGCAGTATGTCTCGTGTACAACCGATAAATTGCGCGCGTTAAATGTACTAGAAATCGGATTGGTTATATACGATTGGTAAAGCTCAAAAATGCTGTCGAGCGACACCATTTTATATGTACTGTATAATCTGTATCTGTATCGACATATAATTGTATCCGATTAGACTAATGATAGAGAGCTATAAAGATATACCGGCGTGTATAAAATACGGAAAATTGTGAATTCCCGCGTATCGTGTAATGAATCGAATGCTTGCATTTTATTACAACGAGCATTAGGAACCTTTTTTTTTTCGACACTTATGATGGTGACTTTCCAATTTCTGATTATATTACCTTTTATATATATATATTAAAGCAAAAAAGTGTTCTGGTTTTAGAAAAAAGGAGGGCTAGCTGTGATCGTTAATCACTGTTTTTGGCCTCAAAGCGCATTATAACACATACTTTCTACTTTCTATAGGAATATTTGTCTTTATGTCGCGCCCCATTTATTGCAAGTCAAACTTGCTCGCTGAATTTATAAAAGGACACACTCTACGATTTTATGGCTATCGATAACTTTAATGCCCGCCGCGGCAGCCGCGCAAGTGAAAATTGCAAACTTTATCGTATCGGCTCACCCTAATAAAACGTCATTTCTGAACTACCGACCGACACACCAACCTGCCGCTAAACTAAAAAATTAAAAATGCTCCTCGAGTACCAAGTGCACAGAAAAGCCGCCGGATTACATAAATCTTTGTATATCCACAGCCGTAATTGAATGCTTCCATAAATAATAAGCCGAATGACCTTATCTCTATAGATAAGGATTAAATAATCCATCAACCGTAGGCCGCGCGAGGGTGAACTTTGTGTAAACACAATGGGGAATGCGTGTGGAGAGCACATGAATAAAGATCTTTGCGGGTGCGCGCGTTTTCTTGAAACAACGGCGACCGCGCGAAATGGAAACAATGACCTGTCACATATTATGCCCATAGCCTGAGATTATAGGCGGCGCGCGGTGAACGCCACCGCCGCTCTCGGTCTTTGGCCGCCAATCGATGGCGCAATTTTTCGCGCCGCGCCCGGCTAAAAAATCGAAAGCGAGCTGGAAAACTGTATATACATATATATATATATATATGTATACGCGCGGAGGAAAGCAATACCGGCGAGTGTCGGCGGCTGCTGTTTTTTTTTTGTGTGTGTGTGTGTTCCGCGAAGAGGGAGAGCCGGTTCTTGTTTGTTGGGCCATTCCGCGTATAATACACCACCGGATCCTTGAAAAATGTTTCTCAATTGGCTTGAAATTTCGCTGCTGCCGGAACTTGTGGTGACATTGTGACAAAAATACGATCGCGAGAGAAATTTCAAGTATGATTATACAGTAAATGATGCTTTGAATATTTTATAATATAAATATTTGATTATGTAGTGCGAGTTTCGTGTGTCGGTTATTTGTTCAAGTTTTTCGTAAAGGTATAGACGCGTCGTGTATAATGTAATACTCTTGTAATACAAGCTTGTAAGATACCAGGAATTAATTATCAGCTTAGATTTAAAGTAGTTCAGATAATCCGTCAATGTCGGATGTAATTGAATATTTAATGCACCGTCTAATTAATCTTCACTATAGTACCTGCTATTTTTATAATAAAAATGTTTGCTATGAAGCAAGTGTGATGCATAACGAAATTTATTTACCGGGAATTACTCAATTTTGTATATTTATAACTAACTACAATGCTGTAGACGAAAAATAATTTTCAAAGCAAACTGTAAACTGAAGGTATTTAACTTAAATTAAAGCGTTGTACATTTAAATGTCATTTATAGGACTTATGTATAGCCAGAAGTTTTTGCGCAGACGATGAGTCAGATGGCATCGTGTTTGTCGACCTTTGGAAGGAAAGCGAAAAGCGTGTAAACTTGATTGTGAACCGACAATCACTGGGCCGTGCAAAAAAAATGTCAACGTGTATATATATATATATGAGAGCTGCAAGTGCATTATTAGACTGTTTAGCTACGCTCGGTGAGTCGGCGAAAATCGTCGTTTTTACGAGGTGCGACCGACCATTGCAGCTGCGCGCGGTGTCCCGATGTTTTCTACATATAATGCACCTGTCATTCGACGTTGACGTTTTCCTCATTCGTAGCATACTTTCATTGAATCCGAGTGTATTTGTCGAAAGGGTTTGGCAAAAATCGCCCGGACACGATATATACATATTACGTGGAGAAAAGAAAAGGGGAAACAAATATCTGGGACAGTAGATAGATATTTTTAGGTTTATATGTATCGGCAGCTGGTGGCGGACTTTTTTCGGCAGTTAAATGACAGCGTTGAAATTGTCCGCGCGCGGTCATTTTGCTCAGGCGTAAATCTCTCGTTAAAAACGAAAGTGCATTGTGCACCGGGCTGTATAAGTGTCCCGGCAATAACGATAAAATGCTCCAGATTTTCAGGAAAATTCGTATGGGTAGCGCGAGTGTTATGGAGACCTGTTATTACCATAAAATACAAAGATTGCAATATCGAAGTATAGTCGGGGTAGAAAAAAAGAAAAACATTATAACTTTAAAAGAACTAAAATATTGATAAAAGTACAGGAATGTTTTCGTGCGGGCGTCTATATTTGAACTCTGAAAACACGACTTTTAATGACTCATCCACTAAGCTTGACACAAAATTGTTGATTTATAAAACTAACCTTATATAAACCTTATATTTATTCTCCTATAATCAAAATGAAATATTATAATTAAGTAATTCATAGTTATAGTAAGCACTGTAAAAATTTTTCTATTTTATTTAGGTTAAACAGAAGCACTGTACAAATGCAAAGCAGTATCGATAAAAAAAATCGATAAATTTTTTTTCTCCGGAATTCTCACCGAGAAACGCTAAAAATTGCTCTGCAAAAACATGTCTTGGGCCCCGCTAGTCCGAAGTGCAACATAGCTCTGACCCCACATATACGTATACACAGGCGAATGGTCGAATATATGGCCGAATTGGTGGAGAAGGAAAAAAAATCGTGGCGAGAGCCCGAGGGGGTCATTAAGTTTACGCGCAGCGGTAGCAGCAACCCGCGTTTTATATATAGGCACTCGCGCGTATAGGCACTGCGGCATTCTTGAAACTCGCGAAACGCCGCACCCGCGCCTAATGACTAATTACTCGTTTATTAAGAGCTTTGGCAGTCGGGCCGCAGTTTTTTTTTCCTTTTCCAGTTACCGCCGCGGTCGAACTGTTTCCGTACCTCGTGTGTGTCGATCTTTTCACGGTCTCTCTCTCTCTCCCTTTTCTGAAATTCAATTAGTTTGTTTGCTTTTGCCATGGAAAAATGGCTTTATTTATTATTCTGTTTACCTAGAGAGCGGATAATTTAAATATTTTGCGTCGGACTGTGCCCTTAAAAATTTTCGTTTACGATAAAACACACCGCTAAATCCCAGTGATTAGAGGTGCTGGAACATTTTTCCGTAATTTTGACGTACTCGAAGAGCGCAAGTTTACGTTAAAATTAGAATAATCTACAGGAAAAATTGAAGGAGGTCTATGAAGTAACTAAAGCGCATACTATACATAATGCTTCAGAACAATTTCTTGCTCTAGTTAAAATGTAATAGCAGAGTGTGCGATCTGTGGCAGACTATTTTCGAACTCACTATAGTGTAACCGCCAGAGTCGGCGAACTTTTTATTCTACTTAGGATTTGAAATGTATTATTCTGCACTTTATACTATACGGCCACAAACGCTGTTAATTCGAAAATCAATTATAGCATAGCATTGGTTTTTTCAAATACGAAAATGTTTTCAACAACAATTTTCGGTGGCATTTTAAAAATAGAAGTCCTTTTACGTAATGCAAAAATAAAACACAGAAAACGTAAACTATCGCCAATAACTTTTGGTAAATCAACGAAGCAATACCACTCACTAAATAAAAGTGGACTTTTACATCACTTTGATAAGGATCATTTATCTCGAGTGCGTTCGCACGGGAACGTGGAAAAGGATCGAGAGAAGTCGTACAGATTGATTTACGTCGAGGTGTACACACGCATCGAACGCCCAGATACGGGATGCGAGAGCCAACGCGTTTCCGCGTATCTGTGATTTTTTGAGTCAACGAGATGCGAGATCGGGTTTTTGCCGCTATTACATTGATGGATATTGGGAAAATCATTGTGCAGTCGCGACAAAACCTGTTTTTGTTGCGGCTTTGTTTTAATGGTTTTCTCGAGAGTTGGGCTTTTCATTGCTCTCTGCAAGCTGCTTGAAATTGCTGAATTTTCAACGGCTAACATTTAATTGTGTATAGTGATCTTATAGATTGAAATCCGTCTGATTCTTCCTATAGATTTTAAGACATTTGAGATAATAAAGATGTAAAAGACGTAAATTGCAAAAATCAATTTTTCATTAAAAAACCAAAGACAATCATTACAAACGAAAATTTTCAGTGGACATACGATAAGAAAAATAACTGAGTTGATGAACATAAAAATCGGGTAAATCGTTCATGAAACATGTGAGTAAGTACACACAATGAATACTTGAAATATATTTTTTAACATAGTATACGTAAAATTCATTTTTACACATAGTATGCGTAAAAATTTTAGACAGGAAAAACAGTGTGTAAAATTAAATTATTACGCATACTATGTCAAAATAATATATATTACGCAGCTGAGTGAAGCAGATTATCTCGACCAGGGGGAAGTTTGTCGCCCGAGCAAAACGAGGTAGAGAAGATTCATCTATGCACAAGTTACGGTTAACTGAAGTTATTGAAAATTATATTCTGGTTTTGCTCTGATTGTCATATATAGAATTAAGGTTAAAATACTGAAATTCGAAAATGCCTTACGAATACATTCTTAAAATTTCGTAGTCGCAAATATTTCTCATTATCTTTTATAAATCGTTCTGCGGAAAAACAAATTATGCTTTAAGCAAGATTAGGTTTCGTGAGAGTCTATTGAGTTTTGACATTAAGAAAATAAAGCTATTATAAATAATGCGAATAGTTACTGCATAATAATGAGCCGATAATTTCATAATAACTTCTTTATAAGGTTTACGTTCCACCGTAATGGAGAATTCAGTCGACCCAATTGTTCGGTACGGTACCCACTAAACGGTCATCTCAAAACAGCATAACTCCTCTGTCTTACACTAACACCAGTCGACGACACAATGGAAAATTCTCGAAGCGCTCAGGCTTTTATCCCATTAGCGATGCCAGAGAGAGGGTGTAAAATTCGTCGGATACCGCGGCTCTCATTGTCTGTCGCGATCCCTTTGTTCTCCCGCGCAGAGAGGCTGCATCTTTCTGCTATGCGCTGAACGTGACCGCATCGTATAATAAGCGAGAAAGGCGCCTCTCCCGATGCGATCTGCGAATACATATATATATATGCACATGCGGGCTTTGCAAAATATATACACTTTTTCGAAGGATGATTCTCGTGCCTTTTGCGTGGGTCGCGTGCACTGATCCTTTTATACATGTACACTTACACCGCGAGAGTCATCTAGATATTTTCCCGTTGCGCAATGGATTTTCTGTGTGTTTGCAGCGCTCGGCGTTGCGTGTATAGTTCGTCGTGGGATATTTTGAAATGCTCGATCGGTTAGAATTCGAAATTTATGGATGGGTTTACTTTGCGTATATTAGATGCAGCTTGGCTCGGTTCTGGCGGATAGATTAATCAGTGGGAATAGGCCAAAATTGTCTGCTGATGATGAGAATTAGATAATATTAAGCGAGCCTTGGGTATATACTCGATGCAACTTAATTTGCCAGTCGAGTGTTTGAACGGCTAAATTTTCGATTTAAGAAAGTTAAGTTGATCAAAATTGATGGGTATTTGTGCATACTTATTTCTTATTACAGCTTTATTAGTTTTTTAGCATGATGATTTTACGAGCTTCGCTGATAAATGTACTATTTGGAAATTTCGTGCCTCGCCTGCGTTGAATGTTTAGATATTCAAAATCCTCGAGCATTATAAATGCATTTAATTTACAAAATTTACACTTATAAATCGAATTTGTAATTCCTTAGGAGCTCTTAAAGTTCTGATGGATTTCATATATTACGCGGTACACAAGCCAAATATGCGAAAAATCCATGAAGTCGAAAGCATTCTATTCTGAAATAAAAGAGAAAAGATAGAAAATCGTTCGAATCTTACGAAAAGTTCCAGCAAAGAACGGAGCATACAATCTTGCACAATTCTAAGCGTGTAATACATTAAAATAACAAACTGTCCCAATTACCGAACAAACCCAGGCAGGCGTTAGATGTCAGCCGAAAGCAGCGCGAGCGCATTATAATATTATTGTCACATGCTCCGGCATTGTTACGGCAACTGTGCGGCACGCTGTATAGAAGCGGAGCATTCGCGGCAAGCCAACCGTGAGAAATCTCTCTCTCTCCCTCTGCATAATGCCACATCGTTATTACACGTATATATATATATATACAGCCTCAGCCAAATCGTATGTGTATACGCGTTCGCTCATTAACCGGCGCGCGTATATACACTTTTCGCATTAGGCCACGCCGCCATCGCCCCTGTATAGAAGGACGTCAAAATTATTTATCGTCCGGTGCAGCGGTAATAACGTTGTAAAGCGACGCCTTTTAAAGAGCTTAGGCTTTTGTTTGCACTGGTGCTGTTGCGAGCCAAAATCACGCAGTCAGAGTGAACGTATCTATTATTATTTCATACGTGGCTCTTGCTTAGCCAGAGGAGATCTTTTTTTATTGGGCAAGGATAATTTGGGCTAATTTTTTGTGTCCGTTCTAAATTTGGAGGATTATTTGCTACAGTTATTTATTTTTTGTTTAAATTATACGTAATAAGTTTAACTTTAGAAGTAGTTTATATTTATAAATAAAATACTTTCAAGCAAGCTAATAAGATTTATAAGTTGCGTACTTACGACCCAACCCGAGTAGCTATTCAGCATAATGAACGAACAATCGTACACACTATACAGAACTATCTTAAGCATTTTCATGAATTCTTCGCGCGAAAAGTCAAGTGGGTCAAATAAATTCTCGTGCCTTTCATTCGCACGAATCGCAAACGTAATTGGGTCCTACTTTATTATGAAAATAGGCTCTAGCACTGTTTAAAAAAAAACAAAGCGAAACACCAAAGATATTCGGAAATTCGCTCAAACGCACACACACAATCTAATGAGCATAGAACCGCGGCGGACAGGTGTACACGCACTTTCATAAAAGTGAAATTCGATTTATCTGCAATTAAAATCGATTTAGGCCCGCCGCCCGATTGTTTACGATTTCACTCATCGATTGCCACAGTATAATGGAGTAGCCGGGAAATCGCGGCCTAACAATCAAACGTTATTCGTGCGAGGCGCGATTCGTTCGTTAGAGCGTTAAAAAGATTTTTTTTAGAAGGACTGCGTAATTATAATAGGGTTCGGTTGCGAGCTCATTACATCTCTGAAGATGAAATAGCGTGCGCTGCGATTTCGTGGAAACTGTCGCGCGCGAGAGTCACACAATTGGTTCTCGTTGGGTAATAATTTTGAGCGAATCTTTCGTAATTGTTATTGTATCATTCGCGGTGAGATTTGCGGTTAGAGACAAACGCGTACCTAAAACTGAGACGCACTTGAGTAAAGTCCTGTAATAAACTATTTTTAATGAGGAAGTTATATGAATTAAGTTAACTGTATATGTTATACAATAATTTTTAATTTTGTGTTAATGTTATACCGTTGCAAAATTTAGTTTATGCAGAGTAAGATATTACGGTTACTAACGGTTAATAATGATCTAATGCCTATTAATGCATAGCAAGTGAAACGATCTTAAATCGGTTGTTCGCCCTTGCCAAAAGTGTAGTTCTCTTTAGAAATCCAACTAATTTCACCCAACAATAAACATCTCGAAGCAAGTCCATAAAGCACCCAAAGAGCTTTCTCTCCAAGGAAATCAAGCTCGAATCCAACTCAATCTTGCGGCTAAATCATTAATCTACATTTTTTCCCCGCGTGTTTCTCGGCCAAACGGATAACGCGCGCTAACACAGCCTGAACAACTCGGACTTAAACCCGCGAACATCTAAGCGGAAATGGTCGCTTATCGGCCGCCCTCCTGTGTTTTACACGCGCGTATACGTTAGCGCAGTATTCTCCTAGGCGTGGACTTATCGTGAAAAAGTTCGCGTACCGACACTTTTCGCATCGCGGTCCGATAAGGTAAGGATAATTGGCACGGAATGCGTATCGGCTCGCTCTTACACGGGGATTGATTATAGAAGCCGGAGAGAAATTTTAGTGGCTCGTAGGCGGAGACAAATGCATTTCTAAATGCGGATAAATAAACATTAGGTGGTGGTGGCAACAGGTGCGCACTACCGCTGCCGTTTTCGCCGCTGCGAAATAAATTTCGCTCGATCGCGGCTGCGCTGACGTTGAAAAATATAGCGATTAGAAATTCGCCAATCTGGTTTTCGGGCTTTGCGGGAATAATCGCCCTGTTTTATGCTAGTCCCGTATATAGGCATGAACAGGCTTGGGAGATTTGCTCTTGAGATACGTTAGTGATAAAATTAATTACACCGGTGTTAGTATACTAGATGATAAGGTTTTGTTAATTGATAATGCATGAAATGCTGCAATGCGATAAATTATTGCTACGCACTTTGCGATGAGATTGTGAATTTTAAAATTGTCAAGGTGCGTATTCAAGCAATTTATAGAAAATGAAACCAAAGTTCTATTTATTATACAGTTTAATCCGTCTGATCGTGAGTTGAGGCATAATGATCGTGCAATTAGGTACAGTATGTGCATAAAAAAGGACTCGTTCCGCGTCTCTAACTTTCAGAAAACTGTAGAAAAATTCATAAAAAAAATCTGTAACGTCTACATATCGAACACAAGCGTATTATGCAGCTACTTGCATGCGCCGAGCGATCTCTATCTCAACCATCGAGTTAAATATTCCTTTACTCGAGCATTTAAATTTCAGAATAGCATTATAATTTATCCACGAATGGAGGCAGCTATCGTCGACCTTAATTTCCCCATAAAAAAAAAGAACCAGTTTGCGCAGAAGCAAAAAATTACGCGTGGCAATCCCTTGTCTGTGTACCTGCAAATCAGGTTGTCAAACACAGAGCAGACTCTCGATATAGAAAACGCTCCTGCACACAGCCTGGATCTAGATCGAATCGTCGACATATAACCTACAATTTCCTGCCGACACCACGCGCGCGCAAAGCGGAGGCAATAAAAAATCTCCTCTCGCCTCAATGTCAAACAGTCAAACTCCAAAGGGATCTACCACCACGTATATACGCCTACGCGGTGTGAAAGGCAACGACCTAAACATAGGAGAGAGAGAGAGAGAGAGAGAGAGAGCGGAGTGTTTTATGCGACCCAGATAACATCCCGCGCTGGCTTTGCTGTTCCCTGCTCTTAACTGACACGTGACAGCCCAGAAATTTTCGGTATACCCAAGCATTTCCCTATGGGATTTATGGATATCCTGACCGATGGATTCCGCCGTGTGGTTGTAGATGTATATACGTGGGGTGTGACGTTGACGAAGGTGCGCTGTGTTAGTAGCAGAGTTCAAGTGCTCGCGCGAACGTTTGCTGGAGACGAAGGCGGATTGACGCGTTGCGAAAGTATATAGCTGAAAAGTGTCTCAGGCCGGAAAGGAAGGTGCCGAGAGTTTCTGCGGAGTATCGCATTGTTCAATGCTGTGTATGGCGAGGACGAGGAGAAAAAGGAGCTAATTGGCGATGCAATATCGAGGGAGTCGATAATTAGATGATACCTGTGGATTCAGTGGAATAAGTCGGGTCTGGTGTGGCAAAGGTATAAGCAATTTCATTACATTATCTGTTAGACAAACTTGGATAAAATAATGTTGTAACGGTTCTGTTCTAAAGCGAATTTCACAAAATTGTGTAGAAAACGCAGATACAGTGATGAAGGAAATGTGAAAATAACAAAAAACGGATAGAGCAACTGATACGCGTGCGAAATTACATCGCATATCACGTGAAACGCTACGTACTCATGTAGATGAAAAATATTTTTGTAGAATTAACCGAGTGTGCTGAACTTTATATGGATTATTATCATTGCAGAAAAAAAAGAGGAAATAATAGTTATACATCCTGTTGTAAAATTGCGCTGCGATAATTATGTCAGTTTAGCGGTTATAATAAGTGTTCGGATTGATACAAGCGTCGCGTGCTGCAGATAACTTCAAATCTAATTTCGTGTTTTTCATCTACCCGTTCGATAATAACACTTGAAAAAAAAATTCTGTTACTAAAAAAGATTCGTCGTCGAAATCTGAAAAAGCGTTCACCTCGCACTAAAAGTCTCTCTCTCTCAACAACCTGCCTTGGCAAGATAGATTTCAGCTACAGCGCTCGTTAGGGTCCAGCTGCGAAGGCACCTTCACACAAGCACACGTATATACACGTATATATGTGGGAACGCACGTGAGTTCTAAATGGTAAGAGTTCGCCTCGGGTCTCGTGCGCGCATGCGTTTTACCTACTGACTCCGCGCGATACATATATATCGCGTATATAAGCACGAGCGTTATACACGTGAGCGCGTCACGTGCGCAGGAGCTCGGGACACTGCACCCCGGCACCGCAAGACTAGCCTATAATAATATCCACACGCTCGCGAGCACGTGAATTGCGAGCCGAGCGGAACATATATATCGCGCTCGCGCGCCAATGCAATATAAACGCGGCAGCGGTGGTCACTCGTGTGCGCGCCTTTTCTTTTTTTTCGCCAAGTTCACGTGCTGCCGAGCGAGACTCTCTCTCTCTCTCTCTCTCTCTCTCTCTCTCTCTCTCTCTCTGTATGTGTGAGTGAGCTGCTGTTGCTGCTGCTGCATTGTTTCTATGTGGATGTGGAGCATTCCTCACGATGTGTGTCATTCGCCGCGAGAAGGATTATAGGGAGGCGAGATATTTATTGATTTGAATTGAGATTTGTTCTTTTTTTTTGGAATGCTTGGGTGGACGTTTGATTTTGATTATGTGTATAAGATCGATCGTTGCGTGGATTAGGAATGTTCTACTCGTTCAGTAGGTATATACATTGCTGAAACTATTTTACAAGCTCAGTAAAAAAAAAGAGAGAATATTGAATGAAGTATATAAGCACATTAGAATTTCTATTCTTCCAGGCATGGTAAGCTGAAAATAGCTTATTGAATTTTTGCACCGAACGATTATTATCGCGAAAATATTTACAAAAGGAAAAGTTGAAGAATAGCTCCTAGAATTGAATAGAATTGCGTTTATTTATTTTTTTTTTTCATTTTTGCATCTCTCGGTAGCTGGTAATTATTATATTTAAAATTTTTACGCATACAAAATATATGCCCCGAGAAGCTATAGAGTTTAAACTTCGTTAATCGTTTTATGCAAGCGAAATTCCATGTTTGCATATATAATTGTTGCCGCTCGAAGTAAAACGCTGCAGCTCGGATGCGTTTATACCCGCAGCTAAAAAATTGTGAAAGCAGCTGTGAAGGATTTCGAAGCGGCTTTACCCCTCGTGGCCGTAATAAAAAAAAAGACCTGAAAACACCTAATTCTCTAATAACTTAATAAGGAATTTTATAAGGCATTAAAAAAACGTCAGATCCTCGTGAGTTACTGCGCACGTAAACCATGATGTGCAAGCGTTGCTACGCGGGTCAAAATCTAATAAATGTACACGAAACGTGATTTATTAAAATATTCGAAAATAATTGGTGCCTGATATATATATATATATATATTTCAAAATGTCTGGTTTTGCGTAAAAGAAATCGGAAAATTGTTTAACTCACTTTTAATACAGCACGAGCGCAAAACAAATGCAAAGATATTTCGAATAACTCGCCAAATACCAGACGCCAGCAATTAATAACGTCTAAACGATTGTTAAAGCCACGAGAGCGAACAGTCGTTCGCGAGAGCGGTGAAACTTTTCTCACTCGCGCGCGCCGCGCGCATTATGCCGGGGGAAATAAAAAAAAAATCATTTCTTGCACGCGATACAACGCAGCTCTCCCCCCCACCACTACCTCCCCTTTTTCTTTTTCACCTTTTCTCGCGAGCGGCGTGTATTATAAGCAAGTTCACGTGAGCTGCACCGCACGTGCATATGCATTCGTGTGCACTTATACACGCGTACATACACGATACATACATATATATATACAAGCGGTGCATTGTTTATGGGCCGCGGCTAATTGCGTTGTATATTGACGTGCGCGCGTGGAGGGAAAATTTTTTTTTCTCTACGTCGAAATTATTTATCGGCCGTCTAAAACATTTTTTCCCCGTCTTTTCTCATCTCGCGATGATGAAACGTTGGATATACGTGTTTGAGTGCGTATATAGTGTCTGTGATATACAAAAGGTGTGTTTTGTTTGACGTTGTCGTGGTCCACGCATTGCGAAATCCGACGATCGTTAGCGAGCGCTGGGATTTTTAGTTTTGCTCCGTTGATACGGTCGTGCGAATGATCCTTATCACGTGACCTTTTCGATGAATTTTATGAACGCGGTGATTAGAAAGAAATTCTTTTCCATAGTTGTCGATCTTTTCCATAGTTCCGTATGTCGAACGAGAAACGTTTATTCTCTGATTAGTTTTCTCTTGTTTTAATAGCAAAATTATAAGAATAAATTATAAAATTATCTCTTGTTTTAGAAGAAAATTATAAGAACAATCATGATTTATTTCTGTAATAACTCTGCATGTACAATGAATAATTCTGTGTAATATCTTCAAGTACATGAGTTATTTGATGATTGCAAATTTAATCAATGCAATAAATTTGAATGTATATTTCATTATTGTAAGAGTTTTTTTCTATCAAAGTATGATTCAAACTCTTTTTACAAAAGATTGTAGTTAATAAACATTTTTATTGATAGACAATAATAAGTGTATTATATGAACAGCAATATTTTAGATACTTTAGATAAACCTGATTTCAATAAATGTTAGATAATTAACAGAAATTTATTTATTACATTTTATTATATCTATGTTTAGATTTCAAGTCTATTATACGTAGTTGCATAAAAAGTTGCTCAAACTAATTTCTAGAGAAGGGAAAAATAGGAAATTCTACGCAAACCTCTTTATTAACTGGTTTTACGTTTACTTAAAATACCCATTTATGTAGCCAAGCTATACAAATCATTAAATTATTCTTTATGTCGTCGACTATTTTTCAAAGCCGGAGCTTTTTCAATTGGCTCCTACATATGCGGGAGTGTAAGAAGCACAACCGCAGTGAAATCATTGTAGCTCCGTGTACGGCTGATCCAATCGAAGCGGGTAATAATTTTCAGATAAATGTCGCATTCAAATGCGCACCACGACACATTGGCTACTTTGTATGTTAGTATTTCCTCGTAAGGAATGAATCTCGTTTTCTCGTTAATGATAATTAACGATGGTTTAGAAAAACAATAAGTAATTGATTTATTTCATATCTACTATTGAATCAATCGATTAAAATTCAGAACTTTTTTTATAAAAGGTTATGACATAATTTATCGGTGTGCGAAAATACCGTTTCGACTGTAAAGAGTTGATACAAAAATGCAAGTGTAATACAGTTACGTTCAAGTCCCAATATTAACATATTTTTATCGTTTAGATTAGTTTAGCGTACGTGATCGTAATAATTAAGCCATGCGTTGAAAAAAGCTTTTCATGCACCCGAGATCGTATCGGATTTTAATAAAACGAAAGTGACATTATTGCATTAGTATCATATAGATACGAGATATATAAGTACAACAGTATGAGTTAAGTGTGCGAATTCCGCAGCAACCACCTTTATTAACCTTTATGCAAGTTAGATAATTGTTACCTGATTGCTAATTAATATTAGGCTACGTGCGTATCAAGCGTCTCGACATTTCGCATACAAATTTATGCTTCAAGCGGTGATTAAAAACGAACACTTATAGGTACTTTGTAAAATTCCCTCATTCCGTATATGAAAAGCAGTTGTACAACGCCATTTTCAAACCTAATGATCTGAAAATATTCCACTTAAGCTTAACAATTGAACAGTGCAATAAACCGCCACGCACTTAACACATTTTTCAACAGCTTTTCAAAGTCCTCGTCCCAGCAATACCAGCATTTTCCCTGTACATATCATTCGCGACCAGTGCAATTCTACACGACCTAGCGCGACAACCGCCGTTTTAAAAGCAATATACAGCAACCAATATACAACCATTTTCGAAATTCCAAGCGAACTGTACAAATTCGCCGCGGCGGCTATTGAGAAACAAACCGCGGCCAAATTAAAGGACCGTGCACGAGGCGAATAAAGCGCAGCTCGGCGCGGCTCGTAAAAATATATCTGGGTGGAGAACTGAAACGAAATCGGTTCGTTAATATATATAAAATAGAGAAAAAAATGAACGGTGCACAAGAAAAGGGATAAAAGGTGGCCGCGACGCTCGAGGCAGCAGCGAGTTCAGAGAGAAAAAAACACGCCAGGCGGTATAGGCAGCAGCACGTGCTCGCGCACGGGGGTACGAGCGCGACTGCAATTTAGAAATTACGCGGCTGCCGCTGCTGTCCGCACTCGCCTCTAGTATACATATGTCTGCGTGTGTGCGTGTGTGTGTGTGTGTGTGTGCGAGTTTCGCGCGTGGATATGCGCGATTCTTAATTAGAAGGATAATCGTGATAATAGGGACGTTTCGTAACTCGAGGCTGCTGCACTGACCGGCTCTCTACTCTCTTTTTTTTTTCTTTTTTTTTTCGATTTACGCTGCACGCGGGCCAGGGTTTTCTTTTCGTGTCGCGTGCGAGCGGTTGTTATGGGGTGTTAAATTGTTATGTGGTTATGATTGGGAAGAAAGCGGCGGCGAGCTGGTGTGTGTGTGCGTGTGCAGTGTAATTGATTTATGCCGCGGGTCGCGGAGTTTACGTGCTTTAATAAGATTAAACGCGAATTCTTTTCGAGCCGCGCGAGAAGCTTTTTGCTCTGGCGTTATAATAGCGATGTTGCAAGGTTATAGGGAAACTAGGTGTGCACCATTAATCATATTAATGAATGTTGCGCCGCTGTAATGGGCTGAATAAATTAGTTTCGTCTTTTAATATAAAATGATTATGCCGGCGAATTTTTAGTGGAGAAATTAATCAAGCCAAGTAATGAGATTGGTCAAGATCGAAATGAGACATTAATCACTTTAACATTGAGAGTGCAATGATTATATTCTAATATAATATTAAGCTGCATTAAAATTATTCTATGCTAGAAAGAAGCATTTAAACGTAGGTGCATAAAATCGAGAGATTCAATCCTATTTACTCACCTATTACATCCAAAAATTAAATGTTGACAGTTTATATGAAGCTTACCTGGAACAGAAGAAAAAGAAAACCGTTAGAGTTTTATTACATATATATATATAATTATATCACTATCATAACAAGAATCTTAATTATTATGTCAACATATTAACTTTTTTAAATTCTTTCAGGCATCAGCTGCACAGAATTTCGGTATCTCTCGGCATATACAATATAACACGTCGGAGCGCAACGTGCAAGTCCACAAGGTTCTTATTATTTCTCATAAATGTGTAGCAGCGAGCGTTTTGAAATCGATCAGAGCGCACACTTATACATTTGTGTGTGTTGTCACGTGCTGGAGTCTGGCTGCCGGCACAGAGCAAAGTCAGTGCGAGTGGTCGACTCTCGATATAGTATTAGGAGCGACGACAGCGGCGTTTACTCGCAGAGAGATCCGAGCCGAAGAAAGTACAAAGTCCAGCGCTACACTCTCGACTCCTCTGTTGTGTACACTATAGACACTGATGACTTGTAGCGATGACTTGTTTTATTCTTTTATTAACTCGTATTGTATACGAGTTTGCGTTGATGCAGTGCCATGTGACAAAATCGTACAAATGGCTGGAACGGCGCGCGATCGACATGGAAAATTGAGCGGCGATTTATTTAGCGATTGTCGCTGCGCGCGTTGATTTAAGCCTGTATGCGCACGAAGAATTCAATTGAATACATGCGTACACGCGGATTCCTGTTTTGATTTTAACGCGCGTGTCGCCCGACTTAACTGCAGAAATAAATTCGCATAAAAATACTACTGTGTCGTTGGGATAATGTGTTTTCTTTCGAGCGATAATTTAATCGGCGCTCGGCTGCAGTCTTTTGATACGGCAATATTAAAATGGGAAACGTTATCATTAAAATTTTAAATGTTTCCGGGGACGTGTTATTAGTCGTTGTGCATGCATACGAAAATTGCTTTATAATTTTTGCAAATAAAAGTGCGAATGTAGTAGTGCGTTATAAAAGGATTATTCAATGGCTGATTAGGATTTAGTACTTCATAAAGTCCCGGGATTTTACGATGAGCCGTTAGAGAAGTATAATCCGAATGAGCGTGCGCGCAGAGATCGGAAAAGATGTTTGCCGACTAAAAGAAAAAAGAAAAATTGAATAATTAAAGTAGGAAGTCGTAATGCTACAGTCTTAATTGCCGGCTTTTAGCTGTCAAATGAAAAGGAAATAATCCCAATCTGAATCAGGTAACCAGAAAATTGAGAAGATTGGCGAAAGTCTGTTTCAAATAGCGCGGAATCCGCAACGGTTTCCTTATTTGTTATAGACTACAATTTCAATAGACAGTTACTGCTTATTTCTATTGCATATACAAACTTTGCATAGATTGAGAGGATAATTATATAAAAAGATTTGGTTCATAAATCGTATCAGGATTCTTAATAGAAGCATCTAAAAGTCAAGAATTATTTTCTAATTAAAATGAGAACGTAAATCAAAAAATCCACTAGAACTGAACAAAAACAATAAAAAAAAAAAGTTTTCTATACTATCCACAGCGTAGAAATGCAAATTCATCCCTTAATTCTATACATCGGGAACATATAAATGTCTCCCAGACGGACACGCACTGTAATTGCCATTGCGATTCCGCGCCCAAGATATGCCGCGCGGCCTCGGATCACCGAATAGTCGCGGACTCTATAATTTACGCGGCGACATTGCGTACAACGCACCCGACTAACAACTCTATATCATAAATTATTCCAGTTATGATTGCCCCCCCCCCCTCCCCTCCTCTGTTATCGCGATGACGACTCGGCGCTCGAGCCCCTATTATCATTGCGCTCGCTAATTGACTCGACCCTGTGAATTTTTTTTTTGATAAGTGAAAAATGGGGCCATACAAAATGTATAATAGACACACGAAGTCCGTTCGCGAAGCGGTCAATCTTACTATAGATGAAAGTAAAATAAATAATACGAATAATGAGGTGTAACGCGGTTGGCGTTAATGAAGCCGGGCAGATATTGATTTTCTAAAGTGCACGACTTTTCGCTGCTAATAATACGTGACCGTCTAGTAGTTTTTCAGATTGCGTAACGAGTGGCTTTTGTCCTCGCGTTGCGGATTTAGCCGGAATTCAATATGCGAGTGTTTTGTGTATATATTATTATTTATATCGAATTGTTGTCCAAGCGGAACTTTTTCAATCGCTGGTCCAATATTTCAGTCACGCGGAGCATTTGACAGTTAATTACGACAGAATTCGTATGGCGCGCCGAGGGCAGATAAATACTGGGACAGTTCATAATTTTTTGGATTGCGCAAAGCCGCGCGTGTGTGTGTACGTTTTAAAAGATACATCCGGTTATAAATCAGTCGGTGGCGCGCGTTGGAATGTTTTCTTTTAAACGAAAATCGCGGTTAATCCTAATGGATTCATTCTGTGCGCGCGCGACCGACAATCGGCCGTAGTTAATTATTGTGGAAATGCGGAAACCGAGAGTGTCGGTATTGTTCGGCGCGCGCCTGAAATATCTCCATGCATATGGGAGTTTGAAAAGTGCAAGAGTTCATAAACTATGCGTAGAAGGTGTGACATATAATATTTTACAACTGACTGTCTTTCTG
The DNA here is from genome assembly GCA_900490025.1 of Megastigmus dorsalis. Taxonomy (NCBI): domain Eukaryota; kingdom Metazoa; phylum Arthropoda; class Insecta; order Hymenoptera; family Megastigmidae; genus Megastigmus; species Megastigmus dorsalis. Next base: position 20,893 of record UELU01139860.1, on the reverse strand, counting down.
CATTTCATTATACCGATGCTCGTTCGTAATTTATGCAAATGTTCGATTATGTCGGTTTCGATTGCCCAATGATCGAATTAAAATTTCTCCGAGGCTTGTGACAGATATGGTCTCAAGATCCGAAGGTGTGACAGCTGCGTACAATGGATATTAACTGAAACTTATTGGATGAGAGAATGCAAGAAAAGTATAGCACGTTAAAAGGTGAGCCAAATTAGAATTCATAAATACTCCGGTATCGTGCGTTTCGCAAATCTTTTGTGTCTATACAGTCTATAAAACGATGAATGGGTGACGGTGACTAGCGGTGGGGAAAAATCTCAGTGCGAAATCGCCGCGGTTGAAAAAGTAACGAAATACTTTGTCAAAGCGCCGCCTGAACAATTTCGCTCTCAATTACGCTCTTGAGCCTGCAGAGTTTTTCAAATTGCGCAATATACAATGGTCAGAGCGGCGCGTGCGCCCCTCTAATCTCCATACGACGTCATTCATCCCTAATGAATTCATTTTGTGCAGGCTGCATCGACTCATTCGACAATATCTCTCGCCTAATTAATTATGAAAAACGCGGAAACGCCCATAGACGTGACCCACTGCTTAAGTCCGCTGGAAAAAAGGAGACTGTGCGTACATACACACACGCGGGAGCGCGGAAAGAATATAAAGAAATAGCGCCCGAGGACAAACGAATAATTGGGCCCCTGGCGTAGGAATGCGACTTGCACCGCCGCCAGAAGAGAGAGAGAGAGAGAGAGAGAGAGAGAGAGAGAGAGAAATGCGTGGCAGCGAATATAGGAAAAGCGAGAGAAATCCCCCTAAATGGTTCGGTAAATCAGTGCAGCAGCGGAGCCCGCGAAAGCTCGACAATGTTGATTGGGCGAAGGGGGATACATATATATATATATGTGAGTGTGCGCTGTCGGGTGTCGGGCGGCGTCGGTCCTCTCTCGCGGGGCCGAAACTCGCCGCGCGGTTATTAACATGTTGCCGCTTTTTGCCGCGTCAATGTATATATATAGGTGGATTATTTAGTCGGCGCTGCCGACGTGGCCCCGCGGAGCTGTTGAAAGACTCGCGCGGGCCCGCGTAAAAAGTCGGCTTGTCGCTTTTTAATGAAAATATTCCGCTCTGCGCTGTGCTGCGCGCGGTGCAGTGCACCTCTGACGTCTCGCTAATGAAATTGCCTGATATTGAAAAGTTTGAAAGTGCAGGCGTGCGCCCACCGGGATACGACTGTCGACGCTTTATTTTTTGTTGCTCCGACACTTTGCATACTCGGTGTGGGAGGCTGGCTTTTTCCCACTTGTTCGATGCAAGTTTGCAATAATGTATCTTGTTGATTTACATTCGGTGAATATAGAAGTGTATATAGATTCAGTAGATGCGGTCGAGTTCTAGTCAGACGTACATTCATTATGTATCGATATACCGCAAAATCTAGCTAATTGCACTAATTAATATATTTGCCGAAATTGGAGATTGCGCAGTGCGGATTATCGAATTGACTGTCAACAGACTCTTCTGGCGGATCAATAAACAGCTCAGCCAGCAGCAACCGGAACTCCCGAAATGAAAGCGAAAGTATATATCCACTCTAATTAAATAACGCATAAACTCGCGTACTTTAATACCCATCCGCGGGTCGACTTTCTTTTACATCACATGTTCGATTAATCAGCCAATTAACGCGTGAAAAGAAATTTTCAATCGATAATAGCTCGTTAAATAAAGCAAAACAATTGCGCTCTCATTAGCTAAATACAGTTTTGCCACCTACTTGCATAATCTTTGTCTAGCGTGTGGAAAAAGTGAGTATGTGGATAAAAGCGCGGCAAAGCGAGTCGCGTATATAAAATACGGCAGTTGATTGGCTCGGTAGGATGGGCCACCTGCAGCGAAGCTCTCGCAGAGTTCGACTCCACGATGCTTTTATATTGGTAAAAACACTCGTATATACATATACGCTAACGTAAGCATACGCTCGTAAGAAAGAAGCTCACAGAGCTGCCGCAGTAAATTATGTATACCCCTGCTGTATTATTCATATCGCGGGTTTTTAAAAACCGCTATGGCATATAGGCCTGTAATAATTCGCCTACATTGTACGAAAGTATCGTATTAAAATGGATATAAAATACTTGGTTGAGTTGCGAGCATTAAATAAATGAATTTATTTAATTAAGGAAACTTGTTGAGCTATAAATGAAAACTGATCATTTCTCTTACATTGGGAAAATTCATTGGAAATATGTCCATCGAAGTCTAAATAATCCATCAAAGTTTTATAAACGGCGGTATAAAAGAAGGCTGGTTTAATCGGAAAAGCTCGCTCGTTGAGTTTTAGGTTCACGTACGCGGAAACAAGGAACCGCGCCAGGGGGATAGGAGGAAACTGTTTTATTGCCTCGCGGCATTGGCGCAATAGTTCGCCGATACAACGTATCGGTCGACGCGCAACGGCTTCATAAATATGGATCTCGCTCGCTGCACAGTACGCGCCGGTAGCACCGTTCGACCGCGACTCTCCCCCCCGATATCTGACTAAAAAGCCAAGCACTTTTTTATGACGGACTTACGATTCGGCGACGATTGACACGAGCCGAGGTGAGGAATTAAGTATTGTTTATCTGCGAGCTGATGAATGCGTTGCAGTAGTGGGAAAGTGCGAGTTAGTTGATTTTAAGTGTTTCTTTTGCGGCATTGTTAATCGACTTTTTTAATAGTCTCTATCCAATTTCTAATAGTCTATATACCAATCGAAAAAGAAATTTATTCAGTTACTCAACAATTTCGAAAAGCGTCACGCGTGATGAAGGTGGAATAATGATAAATAATATACATAAGAAACGTGAAGTAAATAGACATATACATATACATCAGCTACAAATAATGATACAAATTATTCAACCGAAGACTCAGCGAAACGCAGTCGATGCATTATATAAGATTTTCAATCAACCGTATATTATATTATAATAATATATTTACTTAAAGCATTGCACAATAAATTATATACAATATACTTATTGCGTAATAATACCATGGTATGCATGATTAGTTTGATTAGTTGTGCTAAAGTTATCATCAACCATACTAATAACTTTATACAAAAATTACATAATTTGTGCTAACCCACATATCCTCGCATCCGCGGTTACGCGTGTAAACACACTGATTAAAAATTCCAAAACAAGAGGTATAGCGGCCAGTTTGTTATTATTGTTGGGCTCGATTTCGTTGCATCCACTTTAGGTAGCTATACTTGTGAAACGACGGTCTGCACGCGACAAGCCCCTATAAGAAACTCCGCGCGCTCGTTATGACATATAGGAATATGATGGATTTACGATTTAGCCATGGCGTGCGCATTATGCGAATTTTTCTGCGGCAAGCACCGCGACGCAGCAGCAAAAACAAAAAAGAAAATAAAAAAAGAAACAGAACACGCGGTAGTCGTTTAGCGGACCGTTGCGCCCATAATGATTTGTGCATAATGCATAATGTGCAGCCGTGAATTTTTATCGCCTGTACACAGCACACACCCGCTACTGAATTCATTAAATATTTCGTGTATAAATTACAATGATTATTTCGTGCGTTATTATTTTCGTTCTCTTAATTGGATCTAATTTGGGCAGTGGCTACGCGAGGAATTCCAACAGTTTTCGCGAACAAAGTATAGTTCATAAGATCGGGGATATACGATAGATTTACGATTCGGCGGCGGTGAGTTATGAGATTTTCAGAGCGGCGCGCAAAGAGAGAAATGGAAGAAAAAAAAAAGGGCATAGGAGTCGTTTAAACGCGGTCATTTCGTTTGTAATTTGTGCATAATGCCGTGTATAAGCGCGCGTGGTACCATGTGGTAGCGGCAATTAAGTGCAGACTTTGCTCTGGATTTCTCGACTAAACTGTTCGGGGCCGTTTTGTGTAGGCCACTTTAATTTTTATTTATGTATGGCGCATAAATTTATTTTTGCCCCCATTGACAGTCGCTCCGGCACTGTCATTACCGGCAAAACGTACTTTGGTCGTAGGTGCCGCAGTTATTCAAACGGCTGATATTACTAAAGGTCTTTTTTCTCTCTTATAGCAATGATTAATCACGATATTTGGTTGTGAATGGTACAATGTGTCGGATGGCAATGTGAGCTACTTGAGAAGCCATTTTCGTAATAATCAGAATCTCAGTCAAGCAGTTAGAGTATTGGATTGCAGCTCATTTTCTACGTTATTATTAAACTTGACTATTTCGCCGCTTGAGAGACATATGCGAGGAAATTTTGGATTGGTTTATCATCCTAGACTATATGCTTATCATTTTTCATTACAAGTTGTATTTGCATAATTCAAGCAAGCGCTCAAACGCAAATCGAACGAGATAAAAGTTAAATTGAATCTAATCCGCATTTATGTCTCTATACCGCCATTTAATTAGCCTTAATTGAATGACACCCGCAACGAGCAAAAAAAAATAGAAACTGCTATCCAAGAATTTTCAACGCCGATTTTTACACACCGGCTCACTCTAAAGTATATCACTCGCGCAGCGCTGACACAAACCTATGAATACAATCGGGGCACTCGATCTTTCGATAATACCGACCTCTGGCCTACGCCGTGTTATAACCATGTAATGTACAACGCGACCCATTATATCGTACACCGTTCTCCATTGACTAAAAATTAGATCCTTAAGCTGACATTTAATGACTTGCGTTATTACGCTTTCATTCTCTATCGGCGGCATGCGTATATACACGTGCGTATTCTGTTATAAGGGCAGTCTCGAGAAAAATGAGACTCGCGCATAATTGTAATGTGTCGCTTGTCTCGCCTGGAATTTTAGACTGTGGCTTCCTGCGTATTTGGTGCTATTCTAACAATAGACCGCAATATATGGTACTTACAAAACAATTTTTCGTGGCGAAGAATTCTAAAATTATCAAATCTAAATTACTTTTTTTTTGACCTGGAATATTGATCCAATTTGTTCTAATTAGATAATGAAATTTTTTTACAATAGTCAGAACTTATTTCTTCTATTTTATAAAAATCAACGATATAACGATATTCTCAAAGAAATAATCGTTTCATCGCCTATAACAATGAAGCAATGTTTGACTACAAAGTAAAAGAAAGAGGCGCAGAGATAAAGGCGATTGACTGCAGAGTGCAGCAAGTAAAGATTTGCCTTGTGCACCGAACTATATATACCGGCTGTCAGACAAAGAGCTGCTGTAATGGCATGCACTTATAGGTCCGTTGTAGCCGCTGTTGCTTTACTCCGCCTTGCATAAGTCGAGCTGTACCATCGCGCGCGCGCTTAAACTCACCGGGAGGCGTCTATATAGTACTTCAGGAGCTATGTAATGTGCGTGAGCCCTGGACTCGGCCTGTATCGAATTTTGCGCGCGTGAAATGGAATAAGCGAGCTCCGACCGATTGCGTTTTACTCCTTTTAAGATGTTACCAAAGCTGCTGTGCGTAATTGTAACTGTTAACCTGGGTATTTTTGTTGCAACAATATATACGATTTTTTCCTTGCTGTTATAAATGATAAAGTAAATACGCAATTGCCGTATAGATTTATGTAGGTATGTCATTTTTAGCTGACAAATAAGTTTTAATAATATATATGCTAGGTCTAATAATGGATTTTGTTTAGATAATCGTATGTTTTCGAGTAGCGGAATGTCTGTATGGGGTACCAGCTCAAAAACAAATTGATTTACAACTAGACTAAATTACGATCTTACGCCTTAATAATTTTACTGGCCTAAGATATAAGTTTATATTTTATGGTGTGCTACACTTCGTTCTACTTATCTCAATTTTTTTTATCCTGCATCGATACTTGCGATCGAAAAATTTAGTTAAAAGATCTTAGCGATTTAACGTACCGCGGAGTTTAAGTACTTTGCAACTGCTACGGCACTTGTCAAATTTGCATTTATATGATTTAAAACTGTTATAAAATTCTGAATTTATGCATTCCTTTTTCAACGGTCGCATTAGAATTCAGTCGATATTTTAAAAGTTAAATTTCTATTTTTTTTGTCTGGCTTAGATCATTTAATGGTTCGGTCTCACTCATTGTATCGCATTGGAGGTTCATTGAGGTATGACACGCGGCTACGACATTGTTATGTTGATTACGCAGTTGTACCATTAATCATTGCGTAGGAGAAAAAACTGCCTTATCAATTTTTCTCATCTGGATTTAATAAAAATGTATGCTTATGTTTAAAACTTATGATACAGTGTGCGAGAAATCAAAACATTGTAAATTTTAGGTTTGCACAAGATTTTATTGAGTCGCGTCGATAATAATTATTGTCTAGATATCCGTGGAATAAAATAAATTGCTTTTGATTTATACCCTCCATTGATCACTCGAAGCTCAAATTTAATATATTTTTTAACATCAATACCAACTATGGATTGAATTGTCCGCGTATTAGTGCAGTTCAGGTCATTTATTACGAGAAAACGGTAAACAATGATTTCTCGATTCGCATTTGGTAAACTTGACATCGATCTCTAATGAACGTTTCGAGTTTTCATTCCTCTATACGCGTGTAGGAGTCACAATGAAATTGATTCTGCATTTTTTTTTGTCCTGCTCGACATTTAAGTAGTCGTTCACGCGTGAAATTAAGTTTTAAGCAAAGCCAACGTGTGTCCGTGTTCTTTTTCTTCCTCCTATTCCAGTACAGCTGATTGTAGATTCGATTAGTTTGTAGGGATATTAATGCATTTCATTTTCTATTGAACGAGTGAAAGCATTGGGTATAGTTGCATTATTCAATAACGGAGTGACTTTCTTCTTAAAAAAGCTGGGTGCCCAACTGGGTCTGTAATTATTTACTTTTTTGTATCCGAGCTTTGCGTAAGTGTTGAAAAAAGTTTCGGCACTCGAGCGTTTTCATTTAGTCACATTAATTGCTTACCACTGAACGTGTAGATAGAATCAAATCGGTCGACATATTATAATAATACGTTGTAATTTGAAGTAATCAATTAATTATAGTTACCGGGTTGAGTGCATTTAAATGTAATTTGATTTTCGATTATCTTTATAGAATATCAATTATTATTGCTCAGGAGAAATCAAAATATTCTTACGCAACAATTGTCAACAAAATGATCATATTTAAAAAGAGAATCAAGCCAATCATATTTTACCCTATTCTCAAATCACGTCCACGCGCTCCGCTAAATCTCATTATACTCATTGCGCCACGTATGCATATATACACGCATGCAGCCTTTGTTGGCACTGAAAATAGAGCGCATGATTCAACGCGATCAAAGAACCTCTGCGCATGTAACGTTGACACGGGGCTAAACGCGAAAAAAGCAAAGAACGTAAGCGCGAGTAACGATTATTGATTCGTCCGTCGCCAAGGGAAGCGAATCAGTGTCAATGACGCGCCGTTACATGCGCCGTTTCTCAAGAGCAGCGCCTCCGTGCACTTTGCCGTTCACTAATGTGTGTTTTGTGTGTGTGTGTGTGTGTGTGTGTGAGTGTGCAAGAAGTTTAGAGGAAACTTCCATGAAAGTATTCGAGCTGTGTGTGCAGTAATGTAGTAGCGAGTAAATATTCTCGTTGAACACGACGAGGCTTAGCAGTACACGAAATTATTTATTCTTTTTGAAAATATCTGATTCGATACTCGAATCGAGAATAATTATTATAATTGAATTTCGCAGCGATAATTGAGTGTAAAAGAATAATTTTACTCTATAAATATAGGCTACGACGTATCCATTTCTCGTCGAACTTATGAAGTGAGAGAAAGTTTTTCGTGATTTTCTCGAAATCGCGCTCGCGAATGAATAGTGAACGCATACGAGTAATTTCGCTGATGTTAAAAAGGACTTAAATAAATTTGTTTGCAAATTACCGATTCATTTGCCATTATACGACGCTTGACTTTCTCCATAATCACAATTAATAATGCCGATATGTAAGTCTGCTAATAAAATGTAAAGACTTAGTGGCCTCGATCTGATTATATCGAACTTGATGATTTCCAATTATACATTTCAAAGTCACGAAGGCTCCTAATACGGTAGAAACGCAGCGTTGTTGAAATGCTTAAACGACAATATGTTAGCACTCTTAAAATCTCGGTCGATAATTATGGGAGAGAAATTTTTAATTGACGGCTATTAAAGAACACGAGGTCTCAACGCTCAGACGGAATTTCGCAGACTCGATATGGCATATCCCCGGCAACATCGCCTTTAAACGTTACGGATTGCATTACGGTGAATTTCTCCATTTATTATACCGAGTGTCGATTGCCGCGCAGTTGACAAATGCAGGCATCAAAATTGTCGCCGCGCCGACGTTATGCAAAGAGATACTTTCAGGTGCGATATTTTAATTCGCGGCTTAATGCGACTGATTGTTCCGTTACGCTTTCACGGCGACGAGTGTCCACGGAAATGCGGTAACGCTTTATGCCATTGATCGTTTTGTACAGGCCTAATGACATAATTCTACGGTTACACGTCTAGTTTAATTTCTTAAATACACCGAATTGATTTAGTTGTGCGCCTGATGAACTGCCAAACGATTTGACGCTTGAGAATTATAACAATATATACTTTGTATTAACAATTTAAATGTTTTAATCTGCATAAATGAGTGTGTAAACCATGTGTTAATAAATAAGAAAATTATAGAAAGACATATAGTGTAATACTAGTAAAAGCAGAACAGTATAATTAAACAGAATATTAAGACACGCAGCAAAATTGTTATTTAATAAAGCGTAAAGGATCGCAAGATGACGCATCCTCGGTCTGCGCGCGCCAAAGCAGAAAACTGCAGCAGTCAAGAGCAAGAAAAGTTGTAAGTCCTTAACGCGATTAAAAAGGTAAAAAAAGAAGCGCTTCGACGAATGTCAAGGCTTCCGAGAGAGTGTAGTAGTAGTATAGGTATATAGAAGTCGCATCATGGGCGATGATTGCGACAAGGCTGGCTCGCACGACGCCGAGAGAGATGAGCAGCTCGACTAATTGACAGCTCGACACACAGCAGCAGCAGCGACGACGACGACGACACGTCGCTTAACCGGCTTCTGGATGGTCGCAAAACACCGTACCGGTGAGCTCGACGCGCGCACCAGCGATGCGCTTAATATTATTATGCGCTGCGTGATGGAGATTTCCTTGCGATATTAACGCTGAATTGAATTTGAATATTCCGACTACGACGACGATGCGTGTGTTCGGTATAGACAGGTTTTATACTATATCGTTGATGACCGTATAGTCGCGGTGAGAATAAAAGTGCGACGGCGCGTCTAATGTCTATAATTTGTCGTTAAATGTAGGATCGTGATGAGTATACAAGAAAGCTTAATGAGTCGAGTTTGGGATTTGATGGATTATTAAAACTGGCTGATGTGTTCGATCAGACTTATTATTGCTTTTTGCATATAGCGGAAAGCGGATTTTTTATTCAGACAAATTTTAAATTTATAATTATTTTTTTTTACATTGTTTGAATTTCTGATAATTATGGGGTTTGATTCATCAGCTTCAACGATCACAGTAGACGATCAAATAGCCGATATTGTTTTACATATATATACATTTTATAAGGTAATATCCAATCAGATCGGATACGCAATTTTTCGGCAGCACCGCGCCAAATCCTATATACTATATCTCCCGATTCAGGACGTAGCACAAATGCGCGCGAGTCTAATACCGTACAAATGTGCCGCGACTCCTATAACCTATACGTATATATGCGTGTGCACGTTTCGAAATTCATAGCGCGAGGGCTATCGGAAGATCAGCCAGCGAGAAAACTTGCAAGTTTTTAACGACCCATATAGATTCTGAGTATGAGCGCGGAATTCGCGCCGATCGCACGCGTCTATAGGTATACGTTTTTCAGATCAACGCTCAAGTTATGCGCGCGCCGATCGCGAACCTCTGATACATACACACGAGCTAATAACAGGCGTATACGACTGTCCACGTTTCTTTTTCGTTCTGAAAACGAATTAGTTGCTTATTAATCATTGCGATGTGGGGGTATTATAGCGTAGGGTTCGAGCGCACGACGTGTAATAACCCAGTGGGCGATACAATGAGTATTTATGAAAATTCAACTGTTGGTATAATGTGGCGTGACGAATGCGCATTTGATCGGCCCCGATGCTTATTATTATATTCGCAATAAAGGATGCTAATTGGACGTTTTCAGAAATCAGATATGCCTGCGAAACCACGAGCTGTAGGTCGAGAGCACACGCTGAAATGTAATATATCTATGAATCGTATTTGATAGGGGTGTACAAATAATCGTGTTCCTTGAGGGCACACAGTTGCATGCTTATTAGAAGTATATTTTCCAATATGCTACGAAAGCGCTCCGCGGTTGTGTATCGACGAATTGAATTTTCTGTGGAAACTCGGGATTTTGAGGGATTAATTTGTTGATAGCATGGTATTTCCATTGTCTACGTCTGACTCTTATATTATCAGCGATTGGATCTGAAAGATAAAATGTCAAGTGAAAGCCTATATGGCTCCTCGGAAAGATCATGGATTAATTCGTCCAATTATGTTGGACACAATTAAAAATATAGTTTTAGTCCAACCCATTCAGCCAAATGAAGCAACATTCGCCAAACACAACGAGCACATTGATCAACGTTCGATCTATCGACTACTACGAGGTACAAACAGCCTCTAAAAAAATTGCTTCAAAACCAATCGAATTCGCCGAACTGTCATTCGATCAGCGTGTTTACCATATCCGCCTCGGCATCTACATTCCATTTTTTCTTTTTCTTTTTCGTGTATAAGCCAACAAACGATAACACAGCAGCTCCACCTCTCCTTCTCTCATAAACGATCGACGGCTTGCGATTGCACCGTTACCCCATATTCAAAGCATTCATTTATATTACGGCATATCTGTATATGTACATATCGGCCAATATTCAGAGATCTCTGGTATAGGAGAGAGAGAGAGAGAATGCAATCGATGGCTCAGAAGTTAAGAAGCCACATTGCGCAACCATATTGCGCTCTCGTTAGAATCAATTTGCCTTATACGAACAATGATCATAAATTCTCGCGCTACACATACATTGTTATATAAAAGATCCCACGACGCGTACGACTCGGCTTAAATCTCTCTTTCTCTCTACTTCTCTTCTATCCGAGTCCGTTGATTCAGCGACGATCGATTAGTTAACGCGCGGCGCGCGATTAGCGAGGATAAAGTTCCAATTATCGATACACCCCTTTTTTACACGCTGAACTCTTGAGCGAGCGCGCAATTATCCCGCTGTACGCGAGCGTGCGTTTGTCGAATTCTTCGCTAGTGCGTACCGCGCGACACGGCGCGAATTCGCACGAGACGTCGTCGCGCGATCGATCGAGTATAACGAGAGCCGATTAACAGCTGTTGCCGTCCTGTCTGTATACGCGCCCGCCTTGTGATAGCTCAATAAAAGGGCCCCGAGAATTCTTGCTAATCAGCGGACTGGGTTGTTTTTTTTTTCGTCGCGCGATGTTGGAGAAAAAGGAGAGTAGAGCGCAAAAACGCGAGGCACGAAATTAGTTGGGAGTTGGTCTGATTATTGACTATGTTTAGTTGTGCGTGTGTGCCGGAGATTGATGGTAGAGACACACGCTCGCATTGGCTTTTTTTTTCTCCTATCTTGGTTTATTTTTTTTAATTAGTAAACATGACACATGAAACGGTTACAATTAGCCGCGGTGAAAAAATGTACAGATAGGCAGTTATGTAGTGTGCGCAGTGCACGGGTATTGGCAAATTTTAGATTGTACAAGATTAATAATAGAATTTCACTTTTAGCGTCGATGTCTGATTGTGTTCGGCAATAAGAATTCGCAAACGAGTACTCGGTGATTAGTGTGTCGAATTTGTTTATACTCTTTATAGAAAGAGAAACAAAAAAGTGGCTTACTTTTTCAGGGTTGCAATTATATTCAAATGATAATTGTTGTTATTTCTTGAAAACTAATTAAGAGCGTATGTAGTTAGCGTTAGACGGAAAATAATTGCTGTGTTATAGTAACAGAAGCAAAAGTGTAGCAATATTGGGCTTGGTTTGTATGTAATGCTCAAGTGCTTTGGGAATAAGTTTATAGTTTCAGCCATGTGTATACTTTTCAGCTTGCGATAAATACCAAAATCAGTAGTTAATAAATATTCAGAAAGATATAAATCTTGGTAAGCGATAGTTCATAATTTCAACTTGTATATTTTGTTTGCAATCAGAAGGTTGTATCTGCAGTGCATCAAAACGTTTCTAACGATAACGCAAAGTAAGCGCTATAAATTGAAAATATTTCCCAATATTTTGAAAGGGTTCAAACATTTATCTCAGCCTAATCTAACAGTATTATTAATATATTTTTGTTCGAAAGTCTGAAAAATATTTTCTCACAAGCAAAGATCACCGGTGTTAATTTTCAACAACGTTATTATCACATTCCACCTCCATTGCGCCCCTCGATAAATTCATTAAGATAGCAAGCTAATTGCAGTGCGCGCACAGAGCACGCGTTCCATAACGCCTAAACGCGGATCGAAACACCGGGGATAGAGCAATCAAATCCATTGACAAACAATCCAAACCGCGTTAATAACTATTTTTGTGCAATCGAGCTGCTGTGCAGCAACGAGTCGCAGCCCCGTAACCGGACGTGTATACATACAACCAATATATAGCCCACATATATACGCACTGAGCCACTGCGATTGGTAACCGATCGCCTTAAAGCTCTCGCGTGGAATGTCGTGTGTGCGCGCGCGCGCGCTCGCGTTAATAAAACGTTCGCGGGGTGGACATGATCTCGGCAGCGGCGGCGATTATCGATTCGAGACGTGAGCGCTCCTCCGATTAACCTTCGACGTTCGTCAATTGCTCCTCTCGCAGGACCAATTAGAGCGCGCGATCTCGCCACTCATTATATCGCACGCACGCGTCCGTGTGTGTCAGTGTGTGCACAGCAGCAGCAGCAGCAGCAGCAGCGTTTTGCACGCTTACCGCGCTCTATGGTCTTAATGAGGAATTGGCACCGATCGTGTCGCCGAGAAGTCGTTCCTCTATACCCTTTCTGCGTGTGTCTATCGCGGTTTTTTTTTTCCTTGCGTTCGAAAAAAATGATTGCGCTGCGTGCGCGAGATTGTGACCTCGAAGCTGCAACACGGCTGTTTTGCGACACTGTGTATAGCACCGGCCGATTTAGGATAGGCTTCATGTTTAACCCCTTTTATACTTTAAATCATTCTAAGATGTACGAGCGCGATTCGATTTCATTTGACTTTTTAGGTGGAGAGTTAAAGTAAAGCACGTATTAGCGGGGATGACATATTTTCCATTGGTATAAATGAGATTCGTGTTGGGCAGAGGATGAAAATTTTTTTAGCAACTGGAACAAATCATCATAGGATCGAATTGAAAGTGAAAATTTTCCACAGCTCGTTTGATGTATAAGAGAATTAGGATTTTACCGGTTGGTAACACTTTATTTATCAAGTATTTAAATAATCAAACCTTGAAAATTTCTTCATTATGTCAGAAACGGTGCCAAATAATATCATTTTTGCCGCTAAACATGTCTAATTTAAATACGTGTAATTTCCCCTTACTATAAAACTCGAGTATGCCCAGTTCTAGGTTAAAGAGTTCCTGAGCCAACTCTCGCATGTATCATTACCAGCATCCGTCTCTAATTCATCGAGTCATTTGAAAATTTATCTTTCCGCCACTGCTTCTCTCTCAAAGGATTACTCTTTCCACATTCATTAAGACTTGTGCAAGTACTAAACACGCTTTACAGTTAAAGAAGAAAGTTTTTTTATAACGCTACTGCACATCAATTGTTATACTCCTAACTCTAATACCTATTGTGTATTAAGCACTAAAATGGCTTAATATCCATTCTCGCGCTTTTCCGGAAATCGTTAACCTTAAAACATATCGATCATCGAGCGGAACAAAAAAAAAACTAGGAGTTGCCTTCCCTCCGGCGCATAATGAACTTTCTTCTGTCGTCGCTCGGCCTCGCGTGATAATACGCGCTGCACGAGATAAATCGGTGGCTTAATTAGACGACGCGCTTACAGCCAAATTAAGCGGTGTAATAGCGAGCCAAGGTGTGCTTAACTGCCTTGAAAAGGTGAAAAATTACGAGGTGGTATATATATATAAAATTGTCGAATGGTCGAGTGTAAGATGTTTCACTCTCTCTGTTTCAAAAAAGAGCTTTATCAAGCACCAACATCTGCACGAGCGGAGAAGAAGAAAGTGGACCACTTTCGCGGTGTGTGTCGGTCGCGATATACACACAGAGAGACAGCGGCGGCGGCAAAATCAAGGTGTTTCCGCGTGAATGCGACGAGCAGCGACCAAACGATCGTGACACGTGTAATAACTGCGCGACTCGCTTTATCGCCACTCTAGTTTTCTAATCGCTCGATGTCTTTGGTCGAGGAGCGCGTTTTTACGACGCGGTGCTAATTTAGCGATGCTCAATTTGTTTAATGTTTTCATCGGTAGCGGCTGCTTATGCGGTTTAATTATGAGGCGAAAGTAAAGGGGGCGGTCTGTGACGACGACGGCTAAAGCGAATCGATTAATTAACAAACTTGAATAGTACGTGTTTTTAGCAAGTCGACTTCTCATAATATACGAATAATTAATCATATTCGTATTGATAAGAAGCCGATGATGCCGATGTAGATATGTTTAAGTAGTAATAAAGTAAACACTCCACACCCTTTGGGAAACGGGTTTAGATCAGGCTTTCGGAGGAGTTTTCTGTAGATAAACTTTAAAAAATGAAGAAAATAAAAGTTAACGAGATAAGCTTGGTATTGAGAAGTTATGTGAATGTCAAGAACTTAATTGGTCCGAAAGTTATGGATGACCAACGGAATCAAGTTTATAATTTCTACAATCTATTTCATTTACTTTATACTGTCTTTTTGACTAAGTGCTTATTATAATTTTTTTCAAAATAATAATTATTTTGAAAGCTAGGACCAATGATGGTTATAGGTACAGTGACTGCCTCTTAAAGCCTGATCAAAATATATTTAGCAAAGACTGGAAACTCCCCATGCTAATTTCATAGTGCAACATAGAAAGATAGAAATACTTGACTTAATAACAATAAATATACAATTTCATGCATCTCTTCTTACAAACATAACTTTATCTCCGAATCATGAAAATTGCAAGAAATTTATGTTTTATAAAAGTTGTAATAGGGTAAGGATATAATCATTCAAACTCTTGAACGAGAATATATCCAAAGTACATCGGGTCGAATGCAATTAAAGCTTCAACCTAGAGTCTAGAGCTCTCATTGTTTACATAATGACCTAGTGCGCGTGTTGAATTCCTGCACGAAGGGCTACAGCACACCGCCGCTTATGTACCTTCTTTTTTCCATTGCATCTTATTATTCCGCGTTCGATCAAGGATAAGAGAGCTCGTCTAGGAGGCTGCTTGGAAGGCTCGCTCGCGCGCTTGTAGAAGAGTTGCGCAAGACTCGGAGCCGTGAACTTTATAAGTCATCGCGCGCACTGCTGAGCGCCGCGCGGAATAAACGAACTACGGGGACTGCGGGGAATTATGCGCGGTGAATTTTCTTTTTCACCAATTTCGTGTTCTCTTTAGAAACGCCTTTACGCAATGGAAATTTCCTTTGTGGCGTTAAATGAGTTTTTAAGAGCGCGACTGCTGCTGCTGCAGCTTTCCGTGTTACATTTTGTAATTGATTTTTCCAAGTCTCCTAGGGAATTTCAGACCTAAGTTGAGATAAAACGTTAGTGTGATTTTGATATGTTTCATTAGAGGCCGCTGCTTTATTTTCATTGTATAAGTTACTTTATTTTCTTCACAATTCTATATTAAATTGTGATGTGTAAATGTAAAAGAATTATACCTATTATTCAAAGTATCGAGGTTAAAAATGTCGGGCAGAAAACAGTTATATAACATTATGGCTTCAATATAAGATACAATAACCTTTGAGAGCTGTAAATAATCGCTGACAATCAATCAGGCCAAGTTGAAAAGTGACGTTATTTATCAAACAAAGTATTTAATTAATTTAATTCGAAATGGATTTCATTCATTTTATATTGTAAAGTATTGTCTTAACTTTTGAAAACACCGCGTGTACAGATCGACCGCGGAGGTGAAAGTGAAAAATTAATTTTTATTTTTTAATTAAATTGAAGTTCGACTTCGAAAATGATATTCTTATATAACTTCGACAGGTAACTTTTAAGAGATTTTTACGATCATAGCTGTATTTAGTTAGCGGAATCGATTTGCGCTTAAATCTCGGGGAAAATAAAATAGAAAAGCTACTATGTGTAGCTGCAGTCTAACGTCAAAATATAGTGGGACCATTATACTCGAGTATAGCAAGAAGAGGCTGTGTTATATTATAAATTTTCTCAGGGATCACCTGATAACCCATTAATGCGCCGTGAATCCGAGGCAGATTGCTGGATATTGTGAGTCTAAAGCGTGTGCTCGCAGAGAATCGGGTGCATTAATGTTTTTAATGGTGGGTATCAGTAGTAGACGGAAAAAGTTTTAATTATGGCTATAAACCTTTCCACTTTGTTCCTTTGTAATAAGTTTCGAACCCTTTTTCCACGACATTTCTTATTGTACTTCACTATAAAATGATCTAGATACCTGGGATGCGTAAAATCCTTGATTTTATACAAGTCGCGAATCTAATTTATGAATAGCTAGATCGTTTTTTGATTAGAAATTATGTTTCAATCGAAATGAAAAAAATTTTACATCGCAATCTTTCCAATTTTCTTAGTGAAGTAGAAATTCACCATGATTTATCACTCTAAATTGATCAAGATTAATTTATATTTTGATCCAGAACTTGGTCTTTTATGGTACTAAGTAAATTCGTGTTCTCATCACAGAGACAGAAATGAGAAATTACAATTCACACGCATTAGATATAGCATTCCGTACGTATACAATGAGCACGTGCTTTTCCAATCAAAATTAACTAATGAGAGAAATAAAAGGATTTTCTACACATAAAACGTGGGAAAATTTAGAGACAGAACGAAAGGTTCCATGGCTACAGTCTGGCTATGTGAACAATATTTAATAGTGCGAGACTTACATTATTATATATCGTTCTCACAACCTTAATGCTGAGATTCATTGTAAAACGGTAAAAGTTATGCCCTTCACTGTACTTTTCGATTCAAATATCATGACCGAAAATCTTATAAAATGAAACATTCTTGTTATAGTAGCAAAATGTGTAGAGCAAAGTTTTCAATAAAAAAAAACGAAGGATTTCCAGGATCACCGCTTTAAAATCGCAGGCAAAACCAAACTCACCTGAATAAGACCACACGACCGACATAAAAAATAACAAAAAGTAATCTCAGCCACAAATCACACAATCAGGCGAAAACATCATCTAAAATATATATAGATCATAGAGGAGACTCACCTGGCATGAGTCGATCCTGCGGATAACCGGACACTTGCTTCCCCAGCAGCAGCAGTAGCCCAACCGCCAATAACTGCACCATCGTCGTTTTCATTATCACTGCCTTCATACTCTCGTACCACCAGCAACAAAATATACAAGTCACCTCTTAGAAAAACGTTCTCACGCAGAAATTGTCACGCACGTTATATATTCGCATGCACACGCGAACTGGTAACAGAGTAGCGAAGCGAGACGCCGGCGGTCTCTGCTCTACGAGAGTATATAAGGAGTCGAGAGATACAGACAGAATGCGAGAGAGAGAGAGAGAGAGAGAGAGAGGAGAGATAGAGAACGGACTCGCGTGTAGTCGTGGCTGCTGTCGCTGACAGACTGTGCTGCGGCAGTCTGGAGGGCCGGCAGGCGCTTTCACTGGTTTTATACGGCGCGCCTGCACGAAAGCGCCTCTTCTCTCTCGCTGCTGCTGCTGCTGCTGCTTGCCGCCGCCGCTGCCGCTGCGAGGAGCGACTCTCGTGCAGTTCGAGTAGTGGGGGACGAGACTCTGGGAGCGCGTGTGCGGCTGCTGCTGCTGCAGAGCTCTGCATGCTGGTGGAGAAGGTCCTTTGCGTGCGGATAAGCTGGATGTAGGCTCTCGCTGCGTTGGTTATTCTTTTGGTCGCGTCCTTTCGCTTTGGGAAGCTTATGGCTTGATGTTGAATTAGGGATCGGGATGCAAGCTAATGAGGCTTGCTATCTGCTACGAATGTTTCTGCTACGTATGCTACTTATATCGAGTATTTAATTTATCTTTAGAATTCAAAATTTTTACGATTCGTCTGGATAAACGTTAGTATTCATGCTAATGGTGTTTTATATATACAAGTATTATGAATCTGCTCGTTACAGGATGCAGTTTGGTTATCAATGCCATGAACTAAAGGTGGATTGAATCATTCCTTAATTTTGCTCATATCCTTGTATTCATTAGATCAGCTTTACTTTGGGTTTTGAACTCCTAAAACACCTACGTAAAAGTAAACCCATTTTTTTCTACACACTTTTCCGTATCACACAAATTGGTACAGTGGCCGAAGACTTTTTTGTAGCTGAAAATTTACATACTGTAGTAAATTAATAGTACGATTAGAAAAACTTCCAGCTACAAGGTAGTCTATGTATTATTCTCAACAATAGCAAATTCAAAAACTTACATTATAATATAGCATATGAAATACTTTCGAGAATAAATCAACCATCGTCCTTAAAAATGCTCCTATATTTCGCTGCCCCTCTTTCACCCAATCTAAATATATATACATATTCCATCAGCATAAAAAGTTAACTCACGTAATCTGAAATCTAAAAATCGCGCGTGGCTCACTCCGCGGCTGCACCGCACACACACACACACACACACACACACACACAATACCTACAGCATTTTTCTGCCCCCGTGGAGGCGCGTGCTTAGGATAGTTGCAGATGGCGCTCGGTGATTTATGGCAGCTATGCCGTGTGTAGCGGTTGACTCTTCGACACATACGAGAGCACCTGTGTGAGCCTCGAGTATGATGTATACACATACACATACAGCGGTCAGGAAATGCACGACGCTCTATTTAAGGGTAAAACCACATTGTTCGTGTGGACACGCGCCAGCACTTGAAAGATTTTCGTAAGTAATGCGAATCAGATGTGGAAAGTGTAATTGTGTAATTGTGATCGTTATTTTGTGTATACATAGCTCTTTTGAGGTGTGCCTATATAATGTAGCAAACGAAGTTGTGACGACAAAACGGGAATTAGGTTTATTACAGTATTTAGAATGAAATTTGTTGCAATTTAATGCTGAAAAGATAAACATAAATACGAATAATGACTTATGTTAAACAGACGTACATCTTAATTTTGTCTTCATCGATAAATTAGCTATTATGGATACTCTAAATATATGTCTGATCATATCTGGTATCTACTTTAAAAATACACTACATATTGTTGCACAAAAGAAAGTAAAATATTTGAATGTTTATTAGGACAAAACATTCGTTTTGACATATAAAAAAATTTTCTCATTGAATTTTTTAAATAACTTATTCGAAGAATTACAAATCAAATACTTAGGAGGAAAGACAAGGTGCCAAAGTTCTAGGAACACTTAGACTATTATCATTTTGTTACCTAACACCCGAGCACCTCAAAAACGGTAAATGACAATACCCGATACCTCCTGACCACGAGGCTTCAATGAATTACTACTGGATTTCAGGCTCGCGCGAAGCGGCCACGCGAACGACATAATACAGCCACCCGATGATCATCGCGAAATGCGCAGCCATGCACTTGAGACGGTGCCAGCGCGAATTGATCGTCGTATCGGATTAGCAGTGAATTTATGGGGCACTCGTGAACGGTCAGCGTCGACAGATGGTCTATCCGTGTATATGCACACACTGTATAGAGTTGAAAAGCTCGAAAATTATGTCGTTTGACCGACACGCTTCCTAATACCTAAAAAAATTGCGTGAATACTACATAATTTTTTTAAAGATGTATAAGGGTAATGTAAAATCAGTTTAATAAATTCATAATTAGATAAAAAAAAAGATGATACAATTGATCTTTTTTTCTTACCAAATTCATCGTTAATGTCTCTGCACAAATCGTGTTCGAAATAATCCAAACATTGATTGGCCCATATTTGTGCTATTACTGCTAACTCATCAGCCCAAACCTTTATATATTTGAAATTGCATATTTTGTTATAAATAAAAATATCTTTATCTTAGTAAGAACTTCACTCATCGTATTGATAAGTTTGAAGGATCTATATTATATTCTTTAAAGGTTACATACCAAATTGAAGATATTACTACCCTGCTAGAAAGTTTAACGATATTTCAGCCAGATTGAAGCTAGTTTTGCATGATATACTTACGATCTGGCTGTATTTCTGGATGGAATCCCCGTGACCTGACGACGGTTTTAGATTAGAATCTGGGTGGATTCTACTTAATTCTTAATATAATATAAAAATATATTTTATTAATGGTTACTACATTTATTAATAAATATTGTATTGAAAAATACAAAAATAATATTAGGTGCACAACTTTGCTTCCGCCGATTTTTTCGAAAATTTGAGGCTTTATTCTGAAAAAGTGATTAGCTGTTTATGATTCAAAGTACTGTCCGTCACTAGCCACTACTTTTTGCCATCTTTCGGGCAATTGTCGGATACCATCTCGAAAAAACGATGCGTCTTTTGAGGCGATCCACAAATCGATCCATTCTTTGACTTCTTCATAAGAATGGAAATGCTGCTCAGCTAGGCCATGTGCCATCGATCGGAACAAATGGTAGTCGGAAGGAGCAATGTCTGGAG
>UELU01139859.1:1042-12966 GCA_900490025.1 Megastigmus dorsalis | reverse complement strand
TCCTAGGATTCTACGCTGAATAATCCGTTGTTTACATAAGTTACACATTATATCACAAAAAAAGATACTCCAACAGTATACCTTAAATGCCGTTCAATAAAAAAAAATTAAATCCTAAACTTTTACACCTAAAAACCCAATGCTTCCAACTTGAGCATTTTAACAAGAAAAGAGATCTTCTGAGAGAATGCTTTTAAATACAATTAAATGAGCTACATAGATGTAAACCCTATCTTTACAAAAAATAGTGAATTGAAAGTGAGCTATTATTTATAATTATTTATTAATATTTTACAGCAACAAATAATCCTCTGTCAAAAGAGGTAAGATACATATTTTTCGTTATTTTTTGTAGTAGCCTAGGATTCAATTCATTTATTTTGTATCTAGTTGAATCAAAAATATAAAAATCAGGGAACTACTTTTTAACGTTAAAATGATCAACTCGAGAGCAAAAAACTCATGAGCAAGAAATCTGCAAAAGGTAGCATAACGAGAGAATAAATACATACTTTCTTCAGTTAATCCAATTACAATAATAATATAATCTATTCACATTATTTATAGCAAAGTATAAACTGGAGTTCAAGTATAAACCAGCATTCAAGTGTAGCAATTTAAGTATAAACTAGTATAAATTCTTGCAAATATTATATTAAATAATTATTTATGTTAAAAAAAACTGATCAACATTAATTATAATACAAATAAAAATTCTTTAATAGTTCTATTAATTTATTCTGCAACATTTATAATGTTGAATACGAAGAAATGTATCATCCTAGATGATATAATTAGCTTTATGAAAAAAAAAAAATTGACATGGCCGAGATTCGAACCCGAGCCCTGCAAAAAACTAAAATAATATATGTAGGAACAACGCTTTAACCCACACGACCAATCATGATTAATGAGTTGTCTTCAGTTGAAACTGGTACCAATTTATCGACCCCACAAACGCAAAATTAGTTCAAATATATAAAGAATAATGGAAATCGCAGTACCCAATCAGGATACCTACTAAATTAATTTTATTTTTACTGCATTTAAATTGCTTCTATAGTATATGATAAAGAAGTATTAAAAAGCATTCTTTTTCGTTATTTATATTTAAAAGAAGTATTAAAAAAATGCTTTCTTTTTTCTCAAAAAAATAATACCACATATACAATTTTAATGTGTTTAAAATAATATTTAAGAAATAATCTCTTTTTCGCGCTGAACATCGTATAGATTCCGCGTAATTGTGCCGCGTCCATGTGATTCCAGACTTATATTTCTTTATGAGCAAAACCAAAATATTAGCTTACTATAGCGTTCCGTATCGTAGTGGTTAAGGTTTATGCGTCGTATCCCGAAGATCGCCGGTTCGAATCCCAGTGTAAGAAAAGGTTTTTGAAAGTGTTTAATTTAATTGCGAAAAATTGTGAGTTGTGCTGTGGTATACTTGTCATAATTATGTATAGCGCATGCGTCACAGGACGCGCGCACACTGTAGCTACTGATGTAGTCAGTGAGCCTTGAGGTGTTAATATGAGAACACATTATGTATACGCTGCGTATAGTTATCGTTTGATTAAATAGGTTATTAATAGTTAATACTGGTTACTCACTAAATAAACCTGTCCTATACATACATTGTTAGGTTGTGTATTAATTAACGTAGAGAATAAATAGAGATAGTTGTGCGTACAGGTACACATGTTGTATATGAAGCAACTATACATTATTTGTTCACTAGGTTGCCATACGTGCGAACATTAATATAAAATTATATATATTATAAAATTGAAAATCATAATTGAAGTTTATTAAACTCTATTAAAATTGATAGAAAATTATATTTATAGCACTGCGTGGTATAAATCCGCCTATCCGTGACCTAAGTAGTCCATTATGGCACGGATAGGGGTGACATCGGACTTATACTAGTCAGTGCTATAAAATATTGTACGATACTCGTGTCCTAAGCAGCCCCTCAAAGCACGGCGCTTAGCGTCCTCGCTACGATCGGGCGCTAATACACGCCGTGCCGTAAACTGCCACTTAGGCCACTGGTATCGTGATATACTATTAAATAAATATACTTTTTGGATTAATCATACAATGTTTTAAAAATATTTTAATAATATTATAAAAATATAAATGTTTTGAAATATTCTAACAAAACATTAATATTCTTAAGATAAAAAAATATTTCTAAACATTTTTACTACTTTTTATTAAATTACTCTTCGGAATACTCTTAAAGCGTTTTAGAAATACTTAATAAATATTTCTAACATAATTTTAAAATATTGCAAGAAAATGTTTTGAAATATTGTAGTGAACAATTTGTATTGATAGGTTAAAAAATCTTTTAGAAATATTTTAGAAATGTTTTAAAAATATTTTTAAAATACTGCTTGATTATGAAATGATTTATGAACATTTTTAAACATCTTCATAAAAGATTTTAGAAAAATATTTTTTATATGTAACATTTCTAGCGGCTCTGCGTCCGGGCTTGTGGGGGGCACGGTGCCCGCCGCTGGCTGACGCTGTTTTTTTGGAGGCGGCTGGTGGCTTTCTTTTAAATTGGTATAGACCTATACCAGGCACTGCGAAGGCCATGATGGGTCTCGACTCTTCCACTCTGATGGTTATTGGGTTATTGGGTTATTGGGAGATATATCTTGCGCGGCGTAGCTTCCTCTGGATGTGGTCCATGTGAAGTTGGGGATAGGCGTCCAGTTTTGTCACTGCATTGACTTTCCGGAAATTAATGCAGAACCTGTATTTGCCGTTTTCCCTCTTCACCATCACTATGGAACTTGACCAGCTGCTGGATGAGGTTTCGATTATGTCCTTGGCTAGCATCTCGGCGACTTGCCGGTGCAATTCTTCCTCCACCTTCGGCGAAACTGGATAATACTTCTGTTTTATCGGTTTCGCCGTGCCGACATCTATGTTGTGTTCGGCTAGGTGAGTGTAGCCAAAAGGTCCATCATTCGGTGGTAATACCTCGTCCAACAGCGATTCTAGCTGTGCCAGTTGCTCTTCTGATACCTCTGCCAGTCCTAGTGATGTCAGTGCGGCCACGCCACTTCCTACGGCGGCCACTTCTAATGGGGCGTAGGCTCCGGTCTCCTTCAGGAGTAGCTGCTCAGTGTCCGGATCCAACTCGGCTCGAAATGCTCTGATGAAGTTCACTCCAACGTAGCATTCTTCGTCGAGACCAGGAAGGATCACTACTCTTACCTCCATCGTCAAGCCTTCTAGCTTGAAAGGCAAGAGTACGTGACCGCACAATGGACTCCTTCTTCTGTCCGCCACTCTGACCTCTCCGACTTCTGTCTGGAGGAGGCATCTTTTCAGACTGGCTGCTATCTGGAACCCTACTGGACCCATGACTGTGCTCGAGGCTCCTGGATCATAGATCGCTCTGAGCCTGTAGATTTCCATTGCATACGCATTTTTTTGTCAATATCGCTCTTTTTCTCTAGATCAATCTCTTTAATTGATTTTGCAAGTGCTTTGCTTAAACCTCGAAAATTCCTGCCATTATCTGAATAGATTAAAAGCGGTGTACTTCGGCGAGATGAAAAACGGGTTAAAGCTTGCATCGCTGAATCTGTACTGAGTGTATGAACGAGCTCTAGATGAACTGCTCTTGTAGTTAAGCAAGTAAAAACAGCAACCCAACGTTTTTCTTTTCTACGACCTATTGTTACGTTTAAAGGACCAAAATAATCCAAGCCGCAATGGCTAAAGGGACGGAGTCGATACGCCATTCTCGCAGACGGTAAGTCACCCATCCGTGGGCTTGCTGGGCTTCCGCGTAATAATTTGCAAACGATGCATTTTTACACTATTTTACGCAAAGCTAAACATAAACTCACTATCCAATAACATTGTCTAATTTCATTTAAAATGGTTTCTTGACTTGCATGGTAAAACTTTTCGTGAAAGTATATAATAAGCCAATGTGTAAAAGATTCTTTGTTGTCTAAAATAATAAAATCTTGTTTAGAAAAACGCTTTGTTAGACCTCCAGTGCATAAAACTCCATAATTATTGATATAAGCGCTTAAAGAAAGTATACGACTATTTACTGGTAAATTTTTGCTTTTCTGTAACGCATGTGATTCTAAGTTGAAGGAGTTACGTTGACTTATTTTTATGCATAGTTCTTCAGCTCGCTGCAAGCGTTCAAGCTCAGAGAAATTGCGTTTTTTAAATTTATCTACGGCTTGAAAACGCAGGAGAGCGTGTAAACTAACCTATTATACGAAGAAAATCGAGAAAAATCAAATCATGAACGCAAATTGTGGCTTTATCTTTGGTTTCATATTGGGATTTGTCGATGGTTGAATTAGTACGCGTATTATTTTGTGGCCAACGTGACTTGTGCTCGTATAAAAAGGGTGGGCCGATCAACCATCTGCTATTTTTGTTTAAAGCGTCTGGTGTTGATCTTGTACCGTCGTCTGCGGGATTTTCTTTTGTTGGAACCCATCGCCATTCTAATACATTCGAGCTTTCACGTATTTCACCTAGACGATTAGCCACGAAATCTTTAAAATCTCGGGGATCTTTCTTAATTCAATGTAACACGGTTCTAGAGTCTGACCAGAATACGCGACGAATTATTTGAAATTCGTGTTCTTTTACTATAGTTTTAGCTAATCTCGTAGCTAATAACGCGGCGTGTAGTTCTAACCGAGGCATTGAAATTGATTTTAACGGAGCGACTCGATTCTTAGCAAGAATAAAGGCTACGTGAAAATTGCGATTTGGTATTAGAAATCTCCAATAGCCTACCGCCGAAAAGGCTTTCGAGCTAGCATTACAAAAAATATGTACTTCCGCACATTTCATTTGAAAATTTTTTATTTGATAGCAGCGATTTATTTTGCAAGCTTTAACCATTTCGAAGTCACGCAACCATTGTTTCCAGCTAAGAAATTCTTCGTCAAGAAGTAGTTCATCCCAATCGATCCCGCTTGAAC
Organism: Megastigmus dorsalis; assembly: GCA_900490025.1. Taxonomy (NCBI): domain Eukaryota; kingdom Metazoa; phylum Arthropoda; class Insecta; order Hymenoptera; family Megastigmidae; genus Megastigmus; species Megastigmus dorsalis. Next base: position 7,975 of record UELU01139859.1, on the reverse strand, counting down.
AAACTTGTTGTAGTAAAATTCGAGATTGAATGATAAATAGCGCGAGAAATCCCAAGGGGTCAAAAATCGACATAGAAATACTTAAGAATTCTGTCTTTGTAGGACGCTTTAGACCGCTGTATAAGTCTTTGCTAATCTTTTCCGACATTACATTAAAGGTTAGTTTGTCCCTCGAATTCAGCCACTTCAATCTTAAAATTTTCTCCCCCCCCCCCGTGTTCTGCTAAATTTGATTTTATTAAATTACTTTCTTCTTGAACAGTGCTTGAGTTTTCGCCAGTTAAAGGAAAGTTACCCGCCCAGCCGTGCATTTCCCAGTTGCGTGTGCATTTATTTCTGTGATTTGTTCTATACGTTCTAAAGCTTCTTTACGCGAAACGCAGCTATCAAGGTAGTCGTCCATGTATGTATTATATTTTATACTTTTCACTGCATCAGGAAAGCGTGAGGAAAAAAGGTCGGCATTTTTATTTTTTATAAATAAAGCAGTGCATGGAGATGATTTGGAACCAAATAGTACTGAGCTAAATACATAGACATCCGGGTCTTTTTCGCGATTAGCGCCACGCCATAAAAATCTTTGTGCGTCTCTATCTTCTTCTCTAATTTTTATTTTTAAAAACATATCTCGCACATTGGCTATAATTGCGAACTCAAATTGACGGAACCGCATAATAATGCCGAGTAACGATTTTAAAAGGTCTGGACCTGGTAATAAAAGATCGTTGAAACTAATTTTTTTAGACTTTGCAACGATGCAGTTGCATTCATTGCAGTTTTAAAACGATTTAAAATTAGTAAGAATTAAATTAGATTATAAATAGATAGAATAACGCAAGACCGAGTATACGCACCAGCATACGCGCTATCCCCACTAGCGACCGCCTTAGCAACCGTTGCTAGGCATAGCCATAGTGGGGCTCTCTCTACACTAGCAGAGTGCGCGCCCCACTACTCGCCGCGTATATATCGAGATACTGGGAGACGTCGCCTATACCTACTGTATAGCGCTCCCACTACCGCGAGCGATATATAGATATACATTACGTATGCGAGAGCGGACTTAAAGTCACGGCAGTCGTTGCCGAAAATCAGTTCGCTCGGAGCCAGCAACCGAGCCGGTTCCCAGCGAAGCTCACGCTAGCTCTTATAACCTATCGTGCGTACACGTTCGGCTATAAGACTAGTGCACTGTAGACAATTGATGTCAGATGGAAGGAGCGGTCTGTCGTGAGCACACGGCCGATTGTACCTCTATCTGAAGTCCAGTTGCATTATATGAGTCGTGCGCACACGGCTCATTTATGACAATTCTAGTTTCCTTGTAACCCGTGAGAACACCGATTGTAACTGAAAGAAACGAATTTAGATTTGTATTTATTACGTGCGCACACGCATTAAATACTACCTAGCTCGTTAAAAGAATTATTACTCGTATGTCGTGAGCACACGTCATTATAAGAAATATATTCTCCGGTCTCGTAAAGCAGTTATGAAGAATTCCGTTGAATGTCTGAACTCCGCATAACTCTAAATTTTGTACGCTCGAAATCCTTCTTTTGTATTTTTGTTACAGGACACTTCAATTTACAACTACGCCTAACGCACTTTTACTTTTCATTATTTTTTTGTTTGATTTGATAAAAACTTTATTTTGTTATACTATGTATTAGTTTTAAGTTTATATGAATAAACATTCAGATTGTTAAACTTACATCGCTGAGTCTACCGGGTCAATTTCCCTCATTACCGAAAAACCTTTCCCGACCTCTATCTCCAACCCTGGCTCCCTGAGCATCATAGATAGAGCTCTCACCACCCCTCACAAAACACCTCGTTACAACTTGGCAGCCGCGTCGAAAACTAAGCGAACTCTGCCCGGTTTCTTTGCTTTTTGTACACCAAAATTTGGAAGATATCATGCTTGATTACTTGTACGATTTTTGTCTATTTTCTATGCAAACTTATTTTCAAATAATCGATTCATTTCGCTATAATATACATTAGCATACTGAGCGTCTTTATCTAGTTTTTTTTCTAAAAGATGGAGTCTGTGTAAAGCAGTTGAATAGCTATCAGGAATTTTATTAATTAATTAATTTAATTAATTTAATTTTATTAACATCTTTTTTCCACAATAAGCCTACTTCCCACGCAGTATCGGTGTATCTACTCGTGTTCTCTAAAATTTCAATCGCGTTTTTCATCGGCTTTAATCAATGAGTAATTCAAAATTCCTATTGAATCAATATCAAAATAAAATTTTATCATTTTGTTTAAATTATCGTCATTAACCTTAGGTTGTTCTTTATTTACTTTTAATAAATTGATATACGCCGCTTCATGCCCATTACAAGAGCCATGTATTGACCAACCAAGTAAGGATTGTGAGACAAATAGTTTGTTTTCATTTATGTCTTTAAATTTTCGCGTTAGAATTAACTCGCAGTTATCCTGTCCGATAACCACGTCAGGCGTGGTTATGAGAAATTCATTCTCCGTTTAATCGTGTAGCGCATTCGATCAAACTATCATCGAAGGTTGCAATAGTAGGAAGTTCTTTAATTTCTCGAATAATTTTACCTATAATAATTTTGGAATTTCCAAATCTCATTTTTAATGTTTTCATTATATCGTTAGAGCCGTTTCCTGCGATAAGTAAAGTTTGTGTTGCATCGCGAGCTTCCCCTTTTAAGGCTTCCGACAATCGCAAAACATTTTCGGGATCTGAATAACCGCCTAAAGTTGTTGAAAGATCGAAAGATTGTTTATATCGTATCCAATCGAGTGGATCTCCTGAGGAAGATGGAAAGAGTTTAGCAGAAGTCATTCTATTCATTAGCTTTGAATTATCATTACATATTGAAAATTTCGCAGATGTCAGTGAATTTTCTAACGCCCTTGCCACTCTATCTTCTAAAGATCCTCTCGATTGTTGATGAAAATTTATATTTTCGGGATTTTCATCGTCGTACGCAGTGCTTTGAAGTCGAATATTATCATTAAATCGGCGACCATCTTCAAATTTGTCATAATGAACATGTGTATTGAAATTATGGTTATTTTCATCAAATTCAAATGAATGATCATATTCGAAATTGCTTAAATTGTCGCGGTAATCGACATTATCAGCTTGACTATTTTCTTGTGACGCGAAACGTGTGCGTTTTTCCGAAATTAAATTATTAGGTAAATTAGATGGCCGCCTTCGACTTGTTAATATTCGTTTACCTTGTAGATTTGTCGCTGTTTCTGGATGAGTTCCATGACATACTGATGCTGGTGATATTTCGGGCTCGTCCGATGTATCAGTATATAGTTGAGCGTTTCGGTGCGATGCGGGAAATGAAGTGTCATCATGCTCGCTGGTAGCATCGTCTTCACAACGACGTATTTCATGGAGCGTTGTTGAACTAGGTGTATTCTCACGCGTTGCGTTTACCTCCGTGTATTGACGGAAGTCCCGATGTCGTAGTGACGGCGGTACGAGTTCGCGCTCGCCCACTACGTTCTCTCGCAGCTGATGATCAAAACGACTTCCCAGAGGCGACGGCGCGAGTTCACGCTCGCCGACTGCATCAACTCGTCTCTGATGGTGATCGACTCGATGTCGTATAGGCGGCGGCGCGAGTTCGCCCTCTTCCACTACGTCCCCTCGCAGCTGATGATCGAAGTGTCATCGAAGAGGTGGCGGCGCGAGTTCGCGCTCGCCCATTATGTCCCCTCGCAGCTGATGATCGAAGTGTTGTCGAAGAGATGGCGGCGCGAGTTCACGCTCGCCCACTTCGTCCTCTCGCAGCTGATGATCGAAGTGTCGTCGAAGAGGTGGCGGCGCGAGTTCGCGCTCGCCCATTATGTCCCCTCGCAGCTGATGATCGAAGTGTTGTCGAAGAGATGGCGGCGCGAATTCACGCTCGCCCACTTCGTCCTCTCGCAGCTGATGATCAGAGTGTCGTTGAAGAGGCGGCGGCGCGAGTTTGCGCTCGCCCACTACGTCCTCTCGCAGCTGATGATCAAAGTGTCGTTGAAGAGGCGGCGGCGCGAGTTCACGCTCGCCCACTACGTTCTCTCGCAGCTGATGATCAAAACGACTTCGCAGAGGCGACGGCGCGAGTTCGCGCTCGCCGACTGCGTTTGATCGCAGCTGTAGGTCGAAACGACGTCGTGTTGGAGGTGGTGTGTCCTCATGGACGGTTGTCGCTGATGTTGGATTATGAACTCCACGGCGTCTAAGCACTGGAACCGATCTCGCGTGCGTACCTGTGACTGTGTCTGGTTGAAGATGCGGTGGATAAGAAAGCACTACTTCGTGCTCGTCTGGTGGTGGTGGTGAATGTAGGCCTCTGCGTGACTGGACTGCACTGGGACGCGTCTGTGGTGCTCGGTGTCGTGTTGCTTGCTGCCGGGGCACACCCGCGTGTTCAGGGCCGTTTGCTGGCTGCTGCCTTGTGGTTGCTTGGCGCTTCGGTGGACGGTGTGCTGGTTCTCGTCGCTGAGCTGGTTGTCGCGCGTTTGGACTTTTCTTTTTTCTCTTGTTGCCTACAATATCGTATGCTTTTTCTTTTTTTTATAAAATGCCCAAAAAATTGTAACCGTAATTGTTTACATTAAATAATTGTAATAATAAAACAATTAAATAAAGTTGTTAACTAATTCAAATATTTTATTAAATGAAATTAAATAATGACATGTTAACAGAGGCACGACTCGAAAGTATCTGACTTTTTTACAGAGAGCGCGTACTCACTTCTTCGGTCTCGCCGCTTATTTGTTTAATAAAAAACGTCTCCATGGTGACTAAAATAGAAACTTCTCTGGCCATCCGTCCATGGGCAAACCTCTGCGCTTGCCGATCCCGTGGCTCTCTTCTTTTATCTATTGTTGCCAATAGGTGGAGAGAAATGCGGCCCCAATTGAACCTATATGTTCAATCGTGCAGTCAGTTGTTTTATCGGTTACGACGAAGCTAATACTATTGAATATATATATTATATATTGAAGCTAGCCAAAGAAATGAGTTAGGAACAGGTTCTTTGGGGTCGAACCTAGGGCGTTCTCTGCCCTTCCTTTCCTCGCTGTCTCGGCGTCGCCCTCTGTTGTTCTTTTCATCCCTTCTGGACGGGCTTCTCCTTCTGGATTGGCCCTCTGGTCCTTTCGTTGGGCCCGTCTCTGCCGTGTTCCGGTTTTTCTGCAGGGCCACCTGCAGTTTGGCATCCATCAGTTTGGAGATCTGCTGGATCCAATCTGGTTCTTCAGTAATCGACGGAGTTACGGCTGCTGCTGCCACTTTCGACTCGGTGTTCGTTGGGGTTGGCCTTTTATAGGCTATTTCCGGGCATATCATGGATTCTGCCTTAGGCGATATCCTGAAGGCTTTCTCACTCTCAATTGTTTGCTCCGCGTCTGCGGTCAGTGTGAGAAGCGTCTCGAATGAGTCACATTCTCTTCTCTTCACTTGCCGTTGTAGCTGCGGCCGCATATTCCCATACAGCATATCGAGCTGTGCTGTCTGGTTCGGAATTGGCTTCAGCTTTCGTATGATGCCAATGAGACACGTGAGGTAATCCCGTACCGGCTCGTCCGGCCCTTACGTTCTAGCGTTGGCTTCTGCCGTCAGGCGTTGCTGGCAACGTTGGCTGGTACCATACCAGCGTTGGGCTGCCGCTGTAAAGTCAGACCAGCTGCTCCACTTGTCCCTTTCGTTCTGGTACCAAGTGGAGGCTGTGCCGCTGAGTAGCTCTGCCAAAGCTGCCAGCATTTCGTCGTCTGATACGTTCGCTGAAGCGCGGCAGTCTTCTACCCGGCCGAGGAATACGTCGATGTTCTGCCTTTTCTCGCCAGAGAATCGGACTTGCCATTTCCTCTCTATACTGCCGATGTCTCTGGGTGCTCCAGAGGCTCGGCTCCATTGCGATCTTCTGTTTCCGCCCCAGTGACGCGTGTCGTTTCCTTGTCTACTGGGGCTCGGTCCTCTTTGTGAGGGAATTGGCTCGGCCGGATGTCTGTATGTTTCAATGGGCCTTTCGCTGCGCCTGTATTTTGGGCAAATGTGGCATAGGCATTCCCGTGACTGGTATCGTCTAAGCCTCTGCCGGGGTTTGGTATTCGGTGGAGGCGGGCGCTCTCAAACCCTGTCCTCGGTGAGCTCGTCTCATCTATCTGGCTGGGCATTTGGTCATAGTGTCAGGTGAAGGTGTCCTGAAAGCTCACCTGCCTCGTTCTTTCAGGCTCCACTCTTGTGCTCGACGCTGGTGGTCCTCGAGACATGTCCTCGACCTTATCCGTCAGGGTTCATACCCTGGAGATGATATCTGCCAGACACAGCGAGAAGTCTGACGGGACTTGGAATGCCGATCCATCCATGGCCGTAGGCGTGAGCCAGTCGTGTCTTCGTGACGTTTCGCTGGTCTCACTGCCCTCTTCATCGGTAGCGTGCGTGCTCACCGTTGGCGGGTTTGGCCATGGAGCTGTGGCGTTGAGATTCTCCACTACCCTGCTATCCGATACCAGCTCTTCTGGCAGATATGGGCCAGGGATCTGTGTGTCGTTCCCTGCATCACATCGTGGCTCTCTTCAGCTGGTGATCAGCGTGGAGCGTTTCTCCCTTCTTCGTTGGATAGGGTTTTCTGACTCCTCGCACGCTATAAAGTCCTCGGCTGTGTAATTCCCCAGCAGCCTGATCGTTTGTTCCAATTTGTTTTTCTTCAATTTATAATTGTTTAAGACCCTTGACGACTCTTCGCTGTCCGTGTGCAAGGCTTATCGCTTTCAAGGTGCTCTTTCTTTAAGCTCTTCTGAGCTGTCCTTTCGAGGACTTTTAGAGCCGCCCGTATACAGAGGCTCGTATATCGGGTGGCGAGAGCTAACGGAAGTTGTCGGTTTTTACCTCGCTGGTGGTCGTCTTTCTGCGATTTGCGCTTTCGGGGGGGGGGG
>UELU01139856.1:9741-33246 GCA_900490025.1 Megastigmus dorsalis | reverse complement strand
TTGGAAATTTTAATGGTCACCATCGGAAAGGGCAGCTCTTAAACTTTGAGAATATGACCCTCTCATTTTTTTTGACGTTGTGAACGTCAGTTACAAGCTCTTAAAGACCGGGGTACCACGAGTGGCGTTCTCGGCGGAAACGGGTTAATTCCAAATTTGTTCGGATGGATGCACATGTATAATGCAGATAACATTCAAGTGTCAGTTTGTTGAAAAAACTTCAAATGCGTTAATTATACAGACCTAAGTACAATCTTTTGTATTACTAAATAATATAATTATGGTAATTCAGTTAACAAATTATGATCAATTTTTGAATGGAAATAAAGTATTCACTCGACAGTGCATCTCGAACTATTTAATTTTAACCTAGATGAGTTCAATTTGCTCAAAGACGACATTTTTCGTCGTGAACTCCTGAATAAAAGTGTTTAAGTACTAGGAAAATAAAGTATTCTCTTTCGCCGCGGTGCTATTTGCTTTATTGTATAAAGAGAGACTTGTTTTCTTACTAGGTGCTTCTGCAGAGATTATTTTGGTCAGTTTGCTGATATTATCTGTTTATAATGTTATTCAATGTGTTATTCACTAATTATTATCGAGTATATGATCAGCTAGATTCATTTAACTATACTCAAAATTAAATTATTAATCTTACATCGGCATTTCTCGATTTTCAACATGAAAATTCCTCAATTTTAGCTTTTTAGAATAAAATTAATTCGATACAAACATTTGAAAATTTTTGTAAACTATTCTAATATATTATTACTTATCTTACAGAAAAAATTAAATATTGAAAAATAGTAACATGTTCTTGATAAAGTCTAAGAATTAAACTATCTAAAATAAAATGGAAGTTCAACAATTTTCTTTGAAATCAAGCTTGTTAATGTAAAATTTTTTATGTAATATCGCAAGACAAACATGAAATTAAATAAACGTAGAAAGAAAAAATAAACTCTGTTGTTCTTATTACGATAAACTTTACTAGAGCGCAGATTAAAGCAAAGAACAATGTGAAGAATGCTTTTGAAACTTTTTCCTCGTTCTGATTCACGGTTCAGATTGTGCAATATCGTAAGTCTGAATAGAAATTTAAAAAAGAGAAATTTTTTACAATTTAGTTATTAAAGAAACACAAGCTTCGAATTTTTTCTTTCAGAAATTTACGTATTCTACGAATCTACTTATATACAAGATATTGGAAAGTGATTAATTATTTACACATAGTTTATAGTTTTAGATCTTTCAAGGAATCCTTCTCCATACAAATTTATTCATACGACATTAGCAGGTTCCATTGATAACCCAATAACTAATTGATGACATCAAATAGATTTGGAATTTCCCCACAAAAATAGAATGGATTATTTCTATTAATCTGCATATCTAATTTATTTTTACTATTTGTAATATATATAATATGTGTATACAATGCAGATTTTGTTTCTTTTGAATAAACCAAAAACATTCCGGTACTTTATATTGAAACCAATGCAGTCTTTAAATATTGTAATATAAAGAATATTATGCTTAAATCCTTTTGCTCTCTGCATAATTTTCTGATATTTGAATTTATTGTACACTGGAAAGTTATTTTAATAAAAAAAAAATACAATTTTTCATTAAACACACACTGCACAGACACACATTCATGCTAAAAAATAAATCGACAATAGCTGACACCTGATGTCAACGGAGACGAAGGGGACGAAATCGCCAGAAAGCTGTTAAAAAATGTTCATTTTTCGCAAAGTTATGTAAAGCAAACTGAATTCCTCGCTTTCCACAAAGTGCACAATAATCGCAATCACCCTTCGATTCTCCATAAGGTCATCATTATAGATAAATGTATGGTAAAATTCGTGGCGTAAAATCAATATTGGTCTCGTGAAATTTTAACGATACTGCACGACCCGCAAGCACAACTGCAAGTTATTAAAGTGAAACTTAAGAGGTCGCAGATTACGCGGTTGCGACCTGTACCAGCGAAAACCACAGCTCACGATGGCCACCAGTAGAATAAGGCCGAGTACGGACAGACTGCTATCAAACTTCTCCTCGCAATATAAAGGAGGATGCTAACGAAGTCCATAGTAAGCAGAGAAACGCAGGGGGGAATGTGTACATAACCGGTGTCTTTGCTTAGAACTTGTCAAAATATGAAACTTTAAAAGCAAAATTAACCTCGGAAAAAGTGTGGACTGATTACTTTCAAAATGTTTCCCCACTCCTATATGGGCAAACTATGGGAATCTTTCAGTTTACATAAATTCTTTAAGTTTGTAGTAGTTTTATGCGTTCCCTATTCATATTTATCGGGGATATCCGTTGGCATACTTCTTTATTACTTGATCTATTATATTCGCCATTTAATTCTTCCGAGTAAAACCAACTCTTGATCACCCATAAAGTAATAATCGAACGTTCCTCGTCTAATTCAATGAACTTCAACTTGGCGTTTCGAAACAAAATACAATGAGTTAACAAAGGCCAGCCCGCATACCTTTGTTTTCGAGGATAATTTTCGGCCATTGTTTAATATTACTTATTTTCAGATATTTTCAAGCATCAAATTTCTCCTCTTTATATGCGGTGAGGAAGGATTCTCCCGGGCCCACAGTACGTATTTCAAAAATAATTAAGCTATTGTTGGAACTCTGTGTAAAGTTAGTAAAGAGCATTTCTCTGTCACTGATAAAGACCTCGTTAAATTATTTTTCTTCATTATTTTTCCGCTTTCCTGCTTATCTTTTCGCCTTCAAAACTTTTTCCCTCTCTATGCATATTAGCCTCTTTATAAAAGCCGCGGCTATACGACTCGGGCCTTAATTAACTTCGCTGAATAGCCCATTTATTTTAATTCCTTTGTATAATCTATTTATCATGTTGCAAATAAAGCGAGAAGTCGCGCGATAAGTACCGAAAAAGTGCCCAACGTTAAGAATTATACTATGAACGAGACTAGCTAGCTCCAGACCGTTAAAGCTAAGGGAACTAAACTAATGTTTTAAGAAGCCACCGAGGCCGATATTCATTCCGAAATACCTCTATCCACTTCTTTTTGAAATAATAATAGTTTGCATGTGGCGTCCATGCGGGTAAATTGCTTTTTTAGTATCTATTTCTGATATTGTCGCATAAGGGATTAAGAGTGTTTGTGCTTGTTAACAATAATTCTTATTGAATTGAATTTCCACAAAAGAATTATTGTTTCACAAAATCTATGGCACTGTTTTATTTGCAGATCTCTTGCGTACGAAAACACTCTGCAGAGATGAGTTTCGCGAATTATATTGATATTCGTTAGAGAAATAGATTTCCGCGCTGCAAAAACAATTTATGAAAGTGAATAAATTTCATAATATCCAAAGATTCGTTGCGATGCTATAATAAAAGTAGAATAAATGGAAATACGCACCTTGTTAGTAGACAAGTAGAAAGCAGTTTAATTCGAGCAATAATGTGTATTAAATTTTACGCTACATTTATTTGAAGTGTTCGTTAGACACGATTCATATATACTCGAAAAATAATTTTTTATATACAAATAATTTTATGCATCGTGAAGTAAAACTTAAATTACTATACTGTAGGTATAATTTATCGTCCCCTAACAAGTCGGTCAGCAATTTTCAAATAACCATTTTTCTTAATCAGTGCTTCTAAATTGGTGCACCTAAATGATGCGATCCATGAAAGGCGTTTAAATCACAAAAGAAGCTTTACTTAACGCACTCTTTTCGCGGACGGTAGAGGGAAATGTGCTGCTTCCTATATTTTTCTCTTTCATCTTTACCCCATCCCAGTAGGCATCTATTTATAAAATTCGGTTACTATATTACATCAGATGTAGATGAATAACTAACTGGAAAGTATGTGGCCTATTATAGAAGATTCTTTGACGACGTCACCATCGCAAGTATTTGAAAGGTGTCGCGTTATGATGGCGATGTCACACGAATTCTCGTGACATCATGGCTCCCTCAATTTTTTACGAAAATTCAAAAAGGCTTACAAAGAGAATAAGCTGTGCTCTATTTGAATGTGCGATTAACTCTGATACTATTACATTTCGTAATCGAGCTATTGATTGTATAGCCCAAACAATCTCTTCGAATTTTCAAGCTATAAATTTTTGTTTTGAAAAGTTAAGTAGTACGTTAACTCATTAAGAACAAAATCGACCAAGATACATTACCTGAAACACAGTAAATAAATTGCTACAACCTAAGCTAGTGTAATAAAGTAAAAATTAAGCAAACACGACGAATAATGAAAAAAAATAACAATTTTTATCGAAATAATTGTACAGAAAAATAATGAATAAATTAAAATGTAAATACAAAGAGAATTTCAACGTACGTGCAAGTGCTTTTGAGTGTATTCATATAATGAAACGAAAACTTGATGAAAATGAAAATCAAGTTTAACTGCCTTCACTTTCATTATCTTTGTGATAAAAATTAAAATATAATCAGCTTTGCCTGAGTTATAAGATTTGCGTTTTTAATTCAAAAAATAAACACATGTCAATCCTTTTTATTATGCGTTCAATGTACGATATAGAGGAGACCGTAAAGTAGAGAGGGTAAAGTGAACTCTTTTAATTATTTTCTAGATAATACAGTATAAATACGTGATTAATTCAATAAATTCATGTAAACGAATGATGACTTTGAAGCATTTTTATGTGTCAAAATATGTGAATTTTTCGAGATAATTGATAATTAAGCTTTGCATATGTGTCAACGGTTTTTTTTCTCAGATTTGAATTTTTTATTAAAAATCCAGTTTAGAAATATTATTCTCACGTACGCGTTAAAAAAATGGAAGAAATCTGGCAAAAATTATTTATCAATTTATTTAGTACATATGCTTTCGGGATAAAATGAATGGGATAAAGTGGTATCTATTCGCAGCGTGAAGAAAAATGAAAGTATGCAAGTATAACCACTTTCTTCAGCTTTTTAAACACCTTGATTATAAATCTCAGTTGCACAATGCATTTTAAGAGAAAATGAATCAAATTGACATAATTATAATGAGAAATTGTTTTATCTAATATTTAATGTAGATACAAATAATTTAATATTTACAAGTTTAATAAAAAATTATAGTTTATTTTGATGCAGTTTACCTCACAGATAAGGTACAGTGACGCGATTTGAACCTTACATTTTTTGTATGTATCAAACAACTTTACCTTAATCATATTTATTTCTACATTTACATACTACAAAGTATGTTATCATTTTGGAATAATTTAAAAATCTATTCAAGTAAGTATAGTATAAAGATCGGTCTTCATTAAAAAAAAGGAGAGTGATAAATAATATGAACATGCAGGGTATTACAGATACCAAAAACACCTAGTACGAAAGTACCTACCATTTTGATATTAAACTGTTTAATTGAAGGGATTCAGAAAACTTAATTCTATCATTGACATTATTTATGAAATTTTATTTTTTATAAAGCAACTTTCTAGACCTGCCATTAAAGTATAAATCTGTTTTCAAAATTGCTCTATATCATGTGAGATTTTTGAGATTTACTAAATTCTGGCAACTTCAAGGTGACTTACATTAAAAGGGATAAAAGACTTTTTTACTTTATTCATTATGGTACTATATTTCTATACTGTAGGCTATGCTTGTTATTCCCTCTTACAAGAGTCAGTTCCTCCAGAAATTTCTGAAATTTTTAGTCTATTACAATTAATATTTCATATTAATATTTAAAATTATTTCATGGACTCTAGAGAGGGAAACATTGTATCCCAGGTAATGTAAAATATCTGTTGAAGGAATGACAAGTAATTGTTCAGTGTCAATGAAAGAAATAATTAAAATTCTTGCAGTTTAGAATATCTGAAATTCTTGACGCGGTAGAATAATTTTCAGGTCAGATTAATATTCCGTGGGTCAAAATAGACCCCTTTGAATAGAGAACGTTTTTTATCGTCACGGGTCTGTGTAATCAATTAGAAAACTTTTAACGGTTATACATAATGTAGTTTAGATACGCGATAGTAAAATCAATTCTGCCGGATATCTATGATATTCCTTCGTCATCAGTTTTGCTATGAATAGAAAACGGACATTTCGAACTCGCCGCAAAGTCAACCCACCGTCTTCGCAACTTTAACCATTACATTGCTTTGTAAAAAGCTGGACGGTATAGCAACGTGTACTATACGTCTATACGAGACATCCTGCTTTATAACAATAACACTGATATAAAATAAAATTAAATTCAATACTCTCCCAATAACAACAATAAGACAATGCGCACAAACGACAAGACCAGCACAAATAATCAAATTCGTTTCTCCGCGATAAGCCAGCTCTATCGCAAAACAAAGACTTCCAAAAGCCGCGCGGGACACGAAAATCAAAGCCGCACTTGCTCTTTTGTATACTATTCTGGCCGCGCGCGGCGCGCGAACGAGTCGCAGTCGTGCTCGCGGCATCGCTGTATAACCCGGTCGGTGCGGCCTGCCGCGGCGCGCCTAAATATAGCCCCGGGCCGCGTACGACAAGAAGAAGAAGAAGAAGAAGAGGAGGAGGCTGGTATTATCGAGCAGAACTATAAGCGCGCGCGGGCGTCCTCGTGTACGTATATATAATACTCACCGAGGGCGAAGAAGAGCGTCGACAGCAGCAGCAGCAGCAGCAGCACCGGCAGCAGCGGCAACGACGGAAGCGGCGCGAGAACTTGTTGCGGTCGCCTGGCCAGCAGCAGCATCGTCCTCGGCCCTTCCTCAGGCGCATTTATGAGGTGCCGATAATTATTGTCCGTGCTCGGGGCCTACTACCGAGCGCCGCCGAGCCGAGACGATCGCCCCGACGGAGACGAACGAGTGGAAGCGGTGGAAGTGGAAGTAGCGCTCGCGGACTGCGTAGGCGAGGGCGGGTCATGCGCGCCGCTGAGGCCCTGCTCAGGCTCATCGGCGACGACGGCACCGCGGCGACGCTCTTCCGCCCGACATCGGATGCTTCTCTACCCTTCGCTGCACTCGCTCGATCTCTACCAATATTGTATATATATATATGTATGAGACGGAGCCGGGATGAGTTTGGCCTTGGACTTCGGCGTGCTTGTAAGACTTTTTGTTGGCGGATGCAACGGTATGAGCTTATCGCCGGTTGAGATGGGCTTTTTTTTGGGTACGGGGCCAGGAAATGACGATGTATATATATATATAATGCAGCGAATAAACTTTCGAGTTACGAGATTTTATACGCTATTCCGCGGCCCTTGTTCGCCTTGCCAACAATTTTCGAATTCAGTTGTACATTGACCAAATGCCATATGCTGCACTCAAAAGAAATGGCTACCTTTGTCAATTGTTGAAAAGACTGGGAAAAGTCAATATTAAGCGTCTTTTTTTTCATATGATATTATGAAATGTAGCATTTACAACAGCCAGAATTACAATCACGCGAGCTCCATTAATAGAGTTGCCAAACTTCATCTCGGCCTTACCTCGACTATATATATATTGTAAATAACAAGCGTCGTGACACAGTTTCTTCTTAAAACCCAGGCTTCATTATTTTCTGAAATCTCTCAGGTGCACTTGTCTCTCGTATTAGCACTCGCGCTTCTCCGCTGCTGTCACTGCGGCGATGTTCAAGAGCGCGAGACGATCCCTTTGCTCCGCGTCGATGGGAGGCTGGCTGATATACTCGCTGCGCTGCGAAGACAGAAAAAAAAAGAAAAAATGAGAGCGAGAGAGGAAGATCAGTGAACTTGGAGAAATGTATTTTTAAAATCAGGGCAAGCGGAAATGACACGACTTCTTTTCGCGGTTAGCGTGTGGGTAGAGAAATGCACGGGGAATTAAGGTCAAGGTACATTCTTTTTTTCTTTCTCGAACGCCATTATGTCGCTCTGCGCGCGCTCCAATTTGAACGCATCGAAACTTTGTTTTTAAATGTATAGTTGGAGATATTCTACCAATGTTATGGACGAGGTTTGAATTTATTCGAATTTAGACATCAGTTTTTTCCTTTATTTTTTTTCTTTAATAAGTGCAGTTTTTAAGGATTTGAAACTTTCGTTGGAAACATGCAACGGATATTTTCATGACATTCCGTTACATTTATACAAAGTAACGAACAGAGATAAAAATAATAAAATTACTAAGTATAATTATCTTGCGCATGGTTAAATTCTTTGTTCTCAGAATTCTGACATGACCCATTTATAAATGATGTAAATGCACGTACTAGGAACTTACAATTTTGTATTATTGTTCATATTTTCGTATCTATTCTTGATTCTATTTTATATGAAAATAACAGAAAAGGACTTGAAAAAAGGAAAAATAGAATTATTTTTAGAAATTTTAAATTAGAAATTACATATCCTCTTGTAAATTTAGTAAATTCCGAACTCTGCCTTAAAAACTACCGGTTTAATTATGAAAAACTGTTCCAATAAAAATAGAGCGGTAATTCCTACCCCATTAGCATAAAGTTGAAAAAAGTTGAAAAAGGGTTTCTGAAAGACATCTACGGACTTTTAAACGTTTTTTAGACGCTTCTTAAATGCTTTAAAAACTTTTTTTTTCCAACTTTGTGCTGATACAGTAATACTTTTCGAAAACTAGATCTCAATCTTATTAAATCAAAAAATAGTCATTTGACTGTAAGAAGATTATAAGTATAGAAATATCGAGTCGAGTAATCCGCGAGTCCATCCATCAGCTACGAGTCTCGCACTCCGCATTAAAAAGAAAAGGGAAATACCACCAAACGTGGGAAAGTACAAAAAACTCTCTCTCTCCCCAATCGAGGTAAAAAAGGAGTATACAGTCGTAGCGGCACAGACGTGCAGTACAGCGTCGGATAACGCCCCTCTCCTATGGGCGAGCCGAGTGAGATCGGAATAGGCTTTCATGCGCGCTATCAAGCAACGCGAGCTCGGAATTCCTGACCAGCGCTTTTTTCCGCCACAGTTCACTCGCTTCCGATGAAGCACATTTTTCCCCAAGACACACGCGCGAGTCCCCCCTCCGTTATTCCATTGAGCGCACGCAGTCGAGTCGAACACGGAACCTCGCTGATCTACGCTTGCCCTTTTTTTAAAGCCGCCCATCGCACGCTCGCTCTCCTTTTTCGATTCTTCAGCTTTTTTTCGCGGTACGTGTACTTTAATTCTTACGCTATTCCGTTAACGCGTATATAACCGACAAGCCGCTAATTCCAGATCTGCTTCAATTTAGATTTATTGAGCGATAACCATAAAAACGGATTTAATTTTCGATAAAAAGGGATCACGTTTTAAATCTTTATTATTTTAGAAACCGTCATTTTGAAATAATTATTTTATAAGATATATAATACCAATAAAAATGCATACAATTCTAGACTTTATAATTGAAAGAATTCGCAATTTTCGTAACTTCATTTGTGGAATTTCATTTGTTCAATTATAAATACTTGCTCTCTAAATTTAAATCGGTGAAAAATTCACTGATTGAGTAGTAGGGTAGTTCCTTTTCAATGGAAAATCCACTGATTTAGAATACTATTTCGCATTCACTGGCATTTCAGTGCTTTGGTTTCTCACTGTCTAATTAGCGGACTAACGAGACAAAAAAGCAAACAAAAAACCTTTCGATTGAGTGGAAAATTTAACGCGTTCATTGCAAGGAATTTAATACCGAGGGTGTCAGAGTGTGGGAATATAAAGCGCGTAGTTGACTATGATCCTTCGATTATAATTCGTATTTGGGTAAGTCCTACGGAGCATCTTACCGGAGCACTTGTACTTGTAAGTATTATAGAATAACTTACTGAGATACGCAATATCCTGATACATTTTATTTTAATTCATTTATTATTTCAGGTAAAAATGTCAACAACAAAAAGTTTTAGTGGCTTATGACGATATTTAAAGGTAAGAATCAAGTGGTTATTAAAAAAAAAACGTTTATCTTTACCTTATATTTTTTTCCAGTCTGGAATTATTACTTAAATTTGCATCCCCGACGACAGTTCGAACATTTATATGGACAAAATATTTTTATTTGAGTAAAGGAATATTGTTTTGTATTTTATTAATAGTTTTAATAAATGTGATAAATTTGTAGGTACGTCTTTATTTTTAGCCTATTATTCAGTCATAAAATTTATTTACTTGATTATATTATTTCACTTTAGACAGTTTAATCAAAATTTTACTATTTTATCGAGTTATAATTAAGATATTACGATTATTGTAGTATTCACTTTGAGAAATTTCAAGTGAAAACCACGCGCATTTATTTCACTGATTTTTATAGTGAAATTCGACTAATTCAATTAGTTGCTTATACCTTTTCACTATTGCATACAGTGAACATTCACTAAAGTTCCGTGGATTTTCTCTTATTCAAATTTAGAATGTTTTATTATTACAATATTTCGATCTAGGACGCACACTCGATTACTTTTTTTACCATAGCGAGTTATATGCAAAAAGGGGATAGCCAGACACACACGTACACGTAGACAGGCGCATAGACACGTAGAGCGTAATCGTATTAGCTGTTGCTCGGTACGGTGGGATATTTGAATTTCCGCAGGCAGAGGAGATCGGATCCCAGCTCTTTCACTCACTCTCTCTCTCTCTCTCTCTCTCTCTCTCTCCCACTCTCTTTCTGTCCCTCGACGATGGCCGGGCGAGAAGCATAAATCTCGAGAAACGAGGTGCAGGGCCGCTCGCGCGTCACCCAAGAGCCTCGCGTAGATATTTCACGCGGCCAAGGGAGATGGGCACGCGTCCGCTGCTCCTGCTGCTGCTGCTGCTGCTACTACTGCTTCCCTTCAGCTCCCGGCGCTTGATAGAAGCACGTGTGTCTAGCCGGACGTGCACGGCTATACGGGGAGAGAGCGACTATTAAAGATTGTGTATATAGCTAAAGGAAAAAGAAGCACGCGAACGAGGAAGAGACTCGCGCATACCTTGCAGCGTAGTTTTGAAAAGGTCTCAAGCCCGAAATTTAAAGTAAATAGGCCTGCCCCGTCGCGGGCCCGTATAGCGAAGTTTATGCGCGCCAGTCTTTGCTCCACGGGACGATATAATTCTCGCGCGTCTTGCGCGCACTTTACTACACGGCGGGCTTTGTCCGGCGCGAGCACGAGTCTGCCGCAATATTCCGCCGCGAGAAATGCACTACGGCCGACGCGCCGTCGCGTCTATTGTAAGGGACGCCATCGCGATGCAATTATAGCGCCATTCGGGTCAATTAGCGCGCGCACTCGGCCACTCTCCGTCGTGACTCGGGGCTTTCGCTTTGTCCCGCGGATACTTACTTCTCAATTAACGATCTTTACCCATTTGTACCTTATAAAGTTAGAGCGATCGGTTTGATTTTTGAAAATGGGTGGTGCTGATACGAGACTTTGTAAATTTAGAACTTGCCACAGCTATATACAAGTATTGTTTGATTAATTATAGAAATGGAGGTCGCGATGTATGGAGATTTAATTCTGTGGAAAAAAATTAATCACGTGAAAGGTGATCGAGCCTCGGATTAGCGAGAAATCTCTGAATATTAATTATGTATATAATTACTACCGTTCATTACTGGTATAGAAAATTATATAAGCGCATGATTAATGGACTATTTTTAAATCGGGAATACTTTATTACCGTGTAACTTTGACTGTTTAGGTAGAAGAAATGAATATTAGAGCCAACTGAATTCGACATTACTAATCCACGAACCTTATTTTATCATCCTTTCAAAGTGTTAATTAATTAAAACGCCTGCGACTTTGAAATAATTTTCATTACTAAGTTTTCCAGCCGTTAAAACTTCATTACTCGCAACAAGTTGTAACAGCGGCTTCTCTTAACTCGCGCGTACTCATTAAAAAAAAAAAAAAAAGGAAAAAAGAAGAAACTTTCCGTGTCACTGCCATATAATTCTGTATGAATTTCCATTTTCACAGAAACATTTAATGCGCGTGTGCTGCGTATTTTTTGTGTGGCTCGCGTTGCAAACTCGGAACAACCACTGGATTGTGAAAGTTTTTACGCGGTCGAGAATGTTTTGCAAGATTGAGCGCGAGGAGCAAAAACAAATTTTAATTTAATCCCGGCAAGGTATTATTTAATCATACGGATTTAAGAGTAAAAAAGCCGAGATAAATAGATGTGAAAAATGTCTACTCCCATCCGTATATTAGTTTTAATTCAAAAGAGTTGGTTAATCTTCACGAGCTTCGCTAAGAATATGGACTGAAGAGCTTATTGTTGCGGAGCAGTTTTGAAGAAAAATCGATGAAAGAGCTTTAAGCGAGCTCAGTTCATAATATTCATAAAATTTTTAAGAATGAGGAGATTATTAAGCAGCAGACATATAAATAATTCTGATTTCGTACATACGTGCATGTATGTATATTTCAATTAGGAAGCAAAACAATGCATGGATCAAATCTTTTATATTGTCTTTCATTATCCAATCTTTGAAATCGAATGTGAACACATCTTTTATATATGAATAGAATAAATAAAAATACTATAAATAAATAAAACTTTCCCACCAGATCTAATGCGCTTTTGTTCGCCCATGCTGAAACTGAAACTTGCACAAGGACACACGGATCTTGTTGTGGAATCACTTAGTTTACTCAAGACCGGTTACAACGTTACAAGCTACACGAAACCGCACGAACGATATCTCGCACTTGTAAGTACAACTTCTTCAACGTTTACGGAACATAAAGCACTTGATGGTGTATAAATTATTATACTGTGCTTGGGACAAGTACATTTTTATCCGAGTTATTTCATAATATTAAACAGTAGTATGAGATACCGTGAGTAAAAAGCTAGGAATCCACGAGTCTTTCGCTTGCAACTTTATTGAAAATTATTGATTTTCTCAGATATTGGCTGGGAATTTTTTAAAATCAAATTTAACCTCTTGAATATGTCGCGGTATAGGTGCGATTTATTTAACTTAATAGTGTGTCAAATTTTTGTGAACAAAAAGTTTGGGAAAAATTAAAAGGCGCTTTCGCGAAGTAAGGAACAGTAAATCGGAAAAAGGCGCAAAACCATAGAAAAATGTATCATAATGGAAAGAAGTTTTACGTCAAAAGATTGAAAGCAATAAAAAGTTGATGATAGACTGGAAAACAATTTTTTCATTTAAAGCTGCGAGGGGAGAATTTTTAATTTAAATTCCAGAATTCTCGAGAAAGTATTTATGAGCCAAGGAAGAGCAAGGATATAAATTGATAACAAGTGAAAGGAAGGAGAAGAGCGAAATGATGGAAGTGATAAAGCACAAGTAGTGATAGACGAATGTGGTTAGACCCAAACGCGAAAAAGTGATTGTCTGTTAACTCGCAGGAAAGCATGAAGTGGACGAGCTACGTTGGGAAAAGAAAAACTCGTTAACTTTCTAAGTCTTTGGGGATTCGATGCGAATTTCATATACGCGGATGTAAAACACGATGAAATACGAGCCAACGCAATGATAATCTTTCCCGTTCGGAATTGTTTCAAGGAATTTTTTGCCATATTTGTATATATAGAGAATGGTTCAGTTGAATTTGAATATTTATTATTTTCAAAATCATAGAATCCATTTCCCGACAGTAATTTGTGTAGAGGCCAATCAAAATTTAAATTCCAAACAAATGTATGTAACAAATGTATGTAAACAAATGTGACACAGAGTCGATTATAATTATCTTATTCGCTGGAAAATGTTTTGTTTTTAGAGTAAATTTTCTGTAATTATAAATAAGATTACCTACTTATGGTTAATAATAAATAGAATTTTGCAAATACAAGTATAACAGAACACATATATATTGTTTTAAATAATATCGGTTCAATTTATCCGCAGCGTTTTAAAGTTTTTAAAAAAGTTAAAACTTGTGTAGCTCGACTTAAGGAAGCGTGCATTGCGATCCAATTCTCTAAGTTAATTAAAATTAAAAGAAACAACTAAAGAAATTTACCACGGGAGAAAACAAATGGTGAAATAAAGTCGAGAAAATCGCAATCGGCGAATTATTTATAATTTGCACAAAATGTCCTGTACCGTAAAATGCTATATTATTAATAACAAGATTAATATAAGAACTGTCGAGTTATTAGAATCTTAACATTGTGATAATACAGCAGTGGAATTTCCGCGAATTTCCTTAATTTTTGTGTTTATCAAAGCAAAACATAATTCACGCTCCAGTTAACAAAATTATAAAGACAGATGATAAAATATTTCTAAGCTACGAATCGCAAATAAAATGGCGCCCCTTATTTCAACCGTACCAGTTAACGATCCGTAGTCTGAAATTAAAATAAATGCAATTAAAGTAAGAAACGCGCGGAGCTTTTTTACAAAGATTACTTCCGACAGCGTGGGCGTCTTCAACAAAAGACTATGGGTGACAGGACTAAGGAGAGAGACAGAGAGAGAGGGAGAGAGAGAGAGAGGGAGAGAGAGAAAGAGACAAATAATACTCGAGCCGAACAAACGGCAGTCGCACAATAAAATAAAATTTTCTCGGTCGGACGCGAAAAATAAAAGAGAAAAGGAAGAGAGGCGACGGCGGATGAGACGAGACAGTAAGAGAGGGAAGAAAACAGAGAAAAACATCAAAATGAAGCACGAGGTGGAAGAAACAATTAAGCGCAGAGAGAAATAATGGGAAACAATGGTGAATCAATGGTAACTGTGTCGATCGAGGCTATACTCAACGAATGTGAGACAGAAAAGAAGTAAAAGAAAGGTGTGTATGTATATATGTAGGCCGAGCGAGACGATCGAAACGAGAAAAGGGAAGCGAGAGAGAGAGAGAGAGAGAAGCATTTTGCTGCAGTGGCTACACGACGATGCGTGAGAAAAGGGATATATGATGCATGTGGCCGTATGTGTGCCCGTGTGTGTACCTATGCGCTGGATCTTACCTATGCAAGCTTCAGACTTTAAGAATTTAGAATATAAGTATAAGTTGGTGCGCTGAAGATATAGATGAGGACTTATGTGTGTGCACACGAGTCTATGCGTTCGAAGAACGATTTTTCAGAAAATACACCTTGAATTTTTCGCTTGGAATTCCTTCAATTTCACGCAAAGGAAAATAAATTCGTTGCTATTTTACTTCTCGTGCGGATCTCGGAGTATATTTATTAAGGAAAAAACTTGTGTTGAATTAGCTCAACGCTAGTCGAACAAATACTTGGCATGTTTTGCTCGAAACCGGCGCTGGTGTAAAGGCGCACTTTTTGAATTTCCAATTTATTCCGTTCATATAAATCTGATTTAAAAATGTAGCCTGCACCTTTGTTACTTTTTTGGAAGAAGGTCACGCAGAGATTCCGAAATAACATTTTCGATGACAGAGTGTTCAAATATTCAACCTTCCTTTTTGGTTATCTCGTCACCCATCAAAGCAAACGGAAAATAGTCTCACTATTTCTGTTTTCCATTCGCAATAATATGCTCAGAGGCTGTTCCGTTCGTCAGCGTTTCAGATTTTCCACGGGTAAACTTACTTAAAGCCGTGGAGCATATATACACGTGTCAGACATAAAAGCGCAAAGACGGGCAATTCGCGAGAGTAAAGTGGGTACGCGCTAGGTCTAAATTGAAAACCGATAAAGCCTTCTTAGCGCAAGTTATCGTAGTGTGTCCTGCAATACTTCCGTACACTTCGTTCTAGCTTATAGTCTCCGTGCTCTCCATTGTCGCTGTGGACAAAGCCACTATATGGGATGCGATGGCGACAAATTTCCCATCGGCGAGGCCAGGAGACTCTTCGCCCGATGAAAGAACTCGGCGTAAACTTTTATCTCGTGCAGGAGGACGGAAAGCTATATGACTTGTTGTTCATTTTGTGATTGCTCGCTAGCTATTTTATGAACGTATATATAAACCTTTTCTTGGACCCGAGCTAATTTATATAAAGAAAATTGAACATCCCTTATAGGGATTTTTTCCTACGTACAGACAATCGTTCAAATTCGATATTTTTATTACGGAAATTTCCGCGGATGTCCTCGGAATAAATTTTCCGTTAGACTGATTGCAATTTCAAAGTCGAAAGAGTCGTTGCCGCACATGCCTCGAGGCAAAAAGTTCACTCTTGCCATGAGAAAAATTATCAGATTTTTGGGGGAAGCACAAACTTTATGTGATTGTTGTGTGCTTCTCTGACCGTAAAGTCGATCGATCCCATAAAAAGGGTCTGATGCAAAAGACATTACATGCCGGTGGAATAAAAATTTAGAGGGTCGCATTTCCTAGAAAAATTAAATGTAATGAGGCAGAGAAGAGGGACCATTGGCCAAAAACGAATTCCATCCTCCATTTTCTAGATTACAAAATTTAAGTGCACCGTGAGTGTCGTGACTCTTATGAAATTTCTTAATTAAATAACTGTTTATATGTTCTGTATAGGTATGTTCACCTAGAGAAATGACAGAACACGTTGATTACTTCTTCATTAGAAAAGAATATTTAATTTGAGGCTAATATGTAACAGAACTATGACCCCAACCCTTCACAGTAAGAAGATAGGTATAGTAGTCAATCGACAATACCCCAGTCTACCCTAACTGGTGCGTAAGATCTATAACCAAATAAGGTGAATGTCCCAATTTCTACTCACTTAAGCCCTATTTCTACTCACATAGTCTTGCTTCTGTAATAGGTGTTGTATTTACTTCATAATCTTATAATTAGTTCTTTTTAATTGATTAAATATGTCTGCAAATATTTGAATAATTTAGAAATACGTTTGATATTTGTAATAACATAAAAAAGATTAAGTGAGTAGAAATAGGGACGTGAGTAGAAATTGGGACATTCACCTTACTAATTCATAGTTAATGTCCGTTTTTCTGTATTTTTAAACGTTTCAACTATTTAAAATTAATCATATTTACCTTGTACTATTTGCGAAGATAAATCTAAGAGTTCTTTCACGGATAAAGGATTAGAAAGAACAGTGTGGAACAAGAGTCCATCAGTCAATGACAAGCGAGGTTTAAAAAGACGTGTTCCTTTGTTGAGTTAATTTTTAATTTTCTTAAAATAGTTAAAGTATATAAATTTAAGGCGTAAAGTCGAAGTGGTTTTTTGCAATTTACAAAGAAAAACTAATAATACTTTTTAATTTAACATAATTGCATAAAACCGGTAAATCTTAAAATTTTTATGCATTTTCCAAAAAATGCTCCTTTCACTTTGCATTGCCCTAAAGTTGATATTCGTAATCTATACCTACTCGAATTAATATCCAGCACCAAAATATCTCAAAATAAAATTAAATCCGTGAAAAAAAATCTGAGGCACCTGCACTGGCTGCGCTACATATATCCGTGAAAAGGTCTAAACATGCACGTTAAAGGTATTCGTCTCGTTTAGTTGTGCCATCGATCAACAGTTTTGGAGTCCTTAGCCGTGCTTTATATAGAAGCCGGGATGTGACAAACGCCTACAGCGAAAAGCTCCGACAACGGAGACAGATGTTCGGAATACGGCCCCGTTGAGCTTTACCGACATTGGACACCATCGCAGGACCTCTCAATTTGAACGAAGCTGCGTGAATTGCATCATCCGACTCCGAAAGCCGCAGAGAAGTAGCGCGCGATATTGCGTTATATATTGTATATCTGTTTAGAACTGTTTAGAACAGTCTGAAACTTAAATATATTCATTTTTATGATCTCTGCAAAAATTAATCAAGTATTAATAAGTATGCGCGTATGGATGTATGTATGTGTGATAACGAGAAGCGCGTAAATATATATTTTGAACAATTGGTTTATTTTATTGGAAAAGTTTCATCATAAATTTTTCACAGCGTGTAACGATGTTCGAACACAACATAATATAACCGATAATTTACATTGTAAGAACGACTAAGGGGTTTTATGTTTAAAATGTTCCTATAATAAACTAGAAATAAGTTAATCGCATGAGGATGATAAAAGTTTATTCCGCACGTACGTACTTTTTATCTTTGCACTTTTAAACTCGCGTTGCAGCCAAAAGTACCTGCGGAAATTTTGAAGTAAGAAAAGATTAGTAAGTGGTACTTAAGTATATCTAAAAACTTTTTGCATTGAATTTATAGTTTTAAAAATGCAGAGGAATTAAATAATCAGAATTTTGGAAATATTTTAAAATACAGAATATTTTTTAAAGAATTCCATTCATTTCGTTAATTAGAAAGGTATAACTCTATAATATTTATAAAGAACTTCCGGAGGTAGAACTTCCGAAAACTATTTTGGAGACTTCTAAATTATATAACGCGCTTGTTAAAATAGTAGCTGAATTCTGCATGCTTGCTATGCCCGCGCAATTTAAACATATGCAGCAATGATTAAACTCTAAGAAATACTTGAATATTAAAAATACTTTCCACTTCGTGTATCTATTTTCCTTTGATATTATTAAATCTCACAATATATTAGTGTTTCAGGCAAAACAGGTTACGTTCTAATTTTTGTGATTAGAAAGAATTAGAACAGAATTTACTTTATAATAAAATCATTTAATATATAAACTCTTAAATATAATTAAACATTAAATTATGACGAACATTCGCAATTCTTTCAAAATTTTAATTAACATGTTATAATGTAATGAAGCACAGCAATGTTTGCAAGAATGGAATTTGAATTTGTTTCCTAGAAATAGCTTACGACTATATTTATGTGTAGATTCGAAGAAATGCAATCACCGTACCAACTCACTTTTGTAAAATACATTACTCTAAGGTACTCGTAATTACCAGACTTTTGAAATGTGGGTTTTCCCACTCTTTAAAATTAACCAAAATGGAGAAATGTGAAAAAAGAGCTCCACTCGAAACTCGCGAAGAGCTGTTTGAAGTTAAATTAACTGCAACTTTGAGGCCAAGGGAAAAACCAATAGAAGGTCGATTGTAAGCTTTGCGTTTGGCAAAAAGCTCACATCCCGTGCAGAATTTGTAATTATGATCGCAAATACAATTTAAGTTTAGTGAATGGGAATTGTTACTAGATGGACACGTATCGGCGCGACGCGACATTACACTGTCCGCAGCTCACGGAAGATGGGAAAATTACTGTCGTCAAAGGGTTGCAATTATATTTTACCGAGAAGGGTTAAGCTCCGCTGCGTCGTCGCGGCAGTAATGATAAGCTCTCCGCACCTGTACCGAGACAAAGACAAACACTACGCTGTGATGCTACTGTAGTTTCTTGGTGCGCTATCCGCCTACGGCTAACGATCGCGTGAAAACTAAAAGGTAAGAATAAATAAAAGTAGATGATAATAGCAATGCCAGCTGTAAAAGTAAGAAAATCTCAGGTACGCGTTCGAAGGCTTAGAGAGAAATCTTGAACTATTTGCACTCGAGTCGAGCACCGATATTTTCAATCATTTGAAAGGTTTCTTTGTCAGAGTGTATTCAGAATAATTGTTTGAAAAAAATTCAGGCCCTTGTTTACGAACGAAAAAGTTGAAAACAACTTGGTCGAAAATCTTAGTCTTTCCACATTGGTCTGTTACTACTTTTTTCCTTGTCATATATAGGTACACCGAACGATAGTACTTCGTAGATTTAGAGGTTAAAAGTTTCGTAGATTCCTTTTGCAATTTTCCTGCGGGTACCTTAATTACTTATCTTTAAGTAAATTATTTGTTCTTTATCAGTGTGCGCAATTTCTCAGAAGGAAAATAATCTGCAGATTTCACTAACATTTAGTTAATGTTAATGAAAATACCCCGCAATACTTGTAAAATCAAAGAGTTGCAAAAATAATAATATCATTAGTATAAATGATGCAATTCCTTTAATTTTCAAGATATAGACAATTAAAACCATCGAAATGCTCAAACTAAACAAGCAGAAAGCATAAGTTTTCCTTCGAAGATAACAACTTATACCGTTGCACGAATGTTTATTAAGCTCTTAAGTACTACGACGGTGGAAAATTCCGTCATATCCCCATGTATTTCACGATCATTACCACTGAAGAAGGTTAACGAGAGTCATAGATTACAACGCGAGCCATACTTTCGGAACTTTCAATGCGATGACGTCTCAAACTTCATAATCCAGCTTAGTTGTTTTACATAACTCGTGCGGATCCCATGGTAACCCTAATTCGCCCTCAGCTGCAGACGTGGTGTATATAGCGATTTTAAAAAGTTACAACCGCACCGCCTCCCCATCCGCGTCTTTTCTCGCGTCCACTCCCCCTCCCCGCACAAGCCATTACAGCGCTACAAGGGTATTATATGAAAGGCAAGAGGAAGAAGAGCGCGCGCGGGCCTTTTTTCGAATGCCCGTCACGTAGTTGACGCTCTCGCGCAAAAAAGCCCAAGCTTTCCCAAAGCGAAATCAAAAAGAAGGTATGTGCGCGCAGGAAAAAAGGGAGCGAGAGGGATAGAAGAGGGCGAGAGAGCTGTGAGCGAAAGAGAGAGAGAGAGAGAGTGAGAGAGAGTGAGAGGTTTCGATGGCTCAAAGCCATTGGCTCCTTGCTTCTCGCGCGCGCAGAAATGGAGTACAGACCTACACACACACTCACACACACACACACACCCAAACACACGCATTTGCACTACACGAGAGGAGCTACGTACACACGTGTACACTGGCTCTGAGCGCCGATTCGAAATAAAGCCATCTTTCCAGCGTGGGTCGAGAGAATGAAAGAGAAAGAGAGAGAGAGAGAGGGAAAAAGCTCCCCGTGGCCGCAAAACCAGCAAGAGCGAAATCGCGGTGCAGCGAATGAAGAGAAGAAGTAGAAGTAGAAGAGAGAGAGAGAGGGAGAGAGAGAGAGAGAGAGAGATGGGGGATGGAAGCGAATTGCCGCCTGGGGAAAAGAGGATCCGCCGCTCGGTCGAAGGAGACAAACGCGCGATATATAAGCGGCCGCGCAAGCCTCGTATGTGCAATAACGAAAGTTCGGGACTCGACTGACTTTATATATACATATATATATATACACACACTGCCGCGCGTTTTCTTGGTTGTCGCGTCGCTGGAGCGGACATCGCGCACAAACCCGACTATCCGTGACTATCCGTCACGGCTTATATACGCTGCAGTGCACGAGCGTCGATCTCTATCTATATATGCTTTGACTCGCGGCAAGCTGCACATATACGAAGGATTATATTTGTTTATTTCCGTGGTCCGAAACACGAACCCAAAAGGCACGGTGTATCGCGCAGTCTGCGGGCGATGTTCGCGAGTGCTCCAATTGTCCGAAAAGCTCTCGGGCTCGGTTTTATATCCGCTGCAGGGCTCTTTTCGCCAAAGTGCGCCTTTGCGCCCTCTAAATAGTGAATGTTCACAGTAGCTCCTTTAAGTATTATAAGAGAATAAAAATTCTCTTTTATTCGCTTTGAGCTTTAGCTGCTGGGCGCAACTCTTCCTGCATATCAAAGAAATGTTATCCCAGACTCGCCATACAGCCGAGTGTATGTCGATTTGAAAGAAGACTATGTAGACGCTTGCATATATATATGATATACTTAGATCGGAAGCTAATATATATATATATGCGTTTATATATTTATATACAGCTCGGAAGGTGATATAAAATTTCACAGTTCTCGCAGCATCTTTGACTGTGTAAAAGCAGATTAAGACGAAATTGCCGTAGCTTTTTTATACCGTTTGATTTATTGAGCTAATATATATGATATAGTAACGGTTTGAAAATAAATATCTTTAATATATCAACATTGTTTATTTTCTTCATATATCTTTTTTCGTACAACGCATGAAACGCGAAAGGGAATTTTTAACATTCTGAAATTCATAAATAATTTGGAGTGGAAGTCAAGTAAATAATGAAACAGAATTAAATTAAGGAGGTTCATCAGGTACGTAGGAAGCCAAAAGAAAGTTGCAACAGAATTTCTTTTTAGTAACCTTTTTAACATTTTTTATTAACGTTATTTTACCAGATCATTATATAGTTAAATATTGTATAATTAATTTCAAACAACGTACGCTGAGTCAAAAAATGCAATGTTGCCGCTATCTTAAATAATGGAGGTTATTCCGCGCAAGTTTAGCTATTTTATACAAAAAACATATAATGTATAAGTTTCATAGTTAAACTAGCGAGTTGTTCAAGGCCTTAAAATATTCGCTAAATATTCTTTTACGTCGTGCAAAAGTTTTTCTGTAAATTGTTCGTTAATAACTATACAGTTCAAGTTAAAAGTCTAGAAAAATGCAACCTACATAAGACTCAATGTTAAATTGTAAAAATTTATTTTATTGATATCTCATTAGTATAAGGGTACTAAACAACTTAAAAATTTAACATATTGTTTAATATATAATAATAAACTTATATTTATAATTTCATCAAAATCTGTTCGTTAATTCTAAATCTGATGAACCTCCTTAAAAACGCTGTGACTGACAATTAACCTGACTTTCAAAACCAAGAAATTTTAGTAATTATACAGAAATAGAGAGATTTCAAAGGCAAAATCACAATTACATTGCTAACTTTGCTCTAAACTTTTTAGCTCTTTTTATCATTAATCCTTTGATATATTTAGAATAATTATAATTAAATCTAATTAACATACACTGTGAAAATACGCACATACACTGAGAAAAAAGAAAATACACTGAGAAAAAGACGTTTTGCATTAAATGCACGATTCATTAACTCTACAATTATATCGAATAGTACTTATATTAATAACGAATAATATGTTTATTGTTTAATTCTAGTTCTTAACTATTAACATACGCTTACATTTTTATTAAAAATCATTCGTTTTTGTATTATAATTATAAAGAAATTATTCTTTAACAATTAAATATTATTATCTAAGTGTATTGATATGATTTAAAATTAATATTTCAATTTATTCGTACTGGAAGTGTATGTCATATAAAGTTACGCTAAATGTTAAAATATGTACATATCCCATTATAATAAGGATCCTGATTATAATAAAAGTAATGCTATAATATTATAAATATATGCAAATATATGTATACATAAGCGTGAAAAACGGAAGTCATATTAAGAGACCGAGAGAGAGAGAGAGAGAGAGAGAGAGAGAGGGGAGACTAGTACGCTACGCGATTGAAATGCTAATGGAGTGTTGGGGAATTTTGAGCAGTTTCGTATCACGCCGTGGCTTTTATGAGTTGACGATGGGAGAGTATACCAAGTTTGGGGTGGTGCCAATTCCGGTTTTATTTTTTGGATTCTTCGTTAATTTTTTAGGTCGCGGATCGGTGCAAAACTGGATTGGAGGAAATCAACGTTATCGCTTCTTCGAGCTCGTAAAAATACTGCTTCAAAATTATTATAGCCAATGGAGGATTAGAAATAGTCAATTTTTCATTTTCCCTTGATTAACATCGGGGGATCAGGAATTGGAGAATATAATCTAAAACTCGTTGCAGCCAAAGTCTATGCGCTCTAACG
This sequence comes from Megastigmus dorsalis, assembly GCA_900490025.1. NCBI lineage: Eukaryota > Metazoa > Arthropoda > Insecta > Hymenoptera > Megastigmidae > Megastigmus > Megastigmus dorsalis. The sequence continues at coordinate 9,810 of UELU01139856.1, read as the reverse complement.
AATTATTAAAGGATAAAGGATAAAAGAAAGAAATGCTTCATTGTCAATTCCAGTCTCGAGTGGAAACGA